>PVHY01015435.1:0-36006 GCA_004024945.1 Uropsilus gracilis
GACTCAAACCATGATCCCTAGCCCCAGCCACTTCATAGGCTGAAGCTTACAGGCACGAGCCACTGTCCACGAGCTATGTCTTGACCAGGCTCAAATGAGAGCATGTAAATGGAAACACTTGGTTGTCTGTAAAGAGTCACCTCTGTGCCAGTTCCATGGGGATGTGATATTAACCCACTCCTTTCTGTCATGCTGGATCTGAAATAGAAGTATACTAATTCTCCCTTGGGTGAGAGAAAGGACTATACGGACCTCTTTGGGGTGGTCTCCATGATGTGCTCAGTGCCACTTATGCCAACTTGAGAAATCAATCAGAAGGATGAATGTTGAAAATATTTCAGCAGGTGTGAGCTTTTTCATCCACCTCATGACCACATTTGATGAAGGATTTGGAACTTCAACGGAAGGCTCTTGCCTTACCCCAAACACATTGAGTGTCAGGGTGACTGACATCAGAATCTGACCAAATAACTCCTCAGGTTGTTAAATTTACCATTTGGACATTGACATATTAAATAGATTCAAATAAGCAGAGTATAACTATGAGTCTCTTTTATGGATTTGCCACATTGAAAAAAACTTTGCATTGAAAATTGTATTTAAATCTGCAAGGAATATCATTGTCGGGATGTAAAGAACAGATGGGTCCAAATGTGGCGGTTTTCCTTGAGCAATCCTGAATTAGCATCATAGATATTGAAGATGGAATCAGCTAATGCTGCCCTCTGCCAAGAGGGACAGCTGTGTCCTTATGAGCTTTTCATACCCACTGGGGGGTCCCCTCCACCTTGGGCTGGGCTCTACTAGTTCATCTCTGTCTTTCCCTTTGCTGGTTCTTCCAATAATGTCCCTTCTGGAGTGTGGTTGGGCTTCACTACAGATACCTTTCCTCCCCCCACACCTGTGAAGTCATTCTTTTCTTCAGAGTCTTTCTTAAAATCAAAGTTTTAATATTGGCATTTTGTAACATTTTTGCCCCCAATTTTAGTTCACTCTTAGATTGCCTTCTGGAGGATTTGTGCCCTTTGTCTTCTGTTAGTTGGTCCTCAACTAATCCAGATAAAGTGTGTGGATAGGAAGGAACCTGGGATAAGGAGTTACCAGAAGAGGCTATCTGCTCCCTTGTCTGACAGACCTCATTTATTAAAAACCTTTGCAGTTTTTCCATTTTCATTATCATGAAACTCCCCTGCTGTTGCTGCTAATGCCATGCCCACTGCACCAAGAAGGCAGCTTCTCAAACTCCCCTGGGAGCTGTCCACCATATCAGCCAATATCTTAGCCAGATGCTAACATGGTAGTGGGTCACATTTCGGGGAGAAAATACTTCTGGAGTGAACTGAATTGGAGGGATCGTGATATGGGTGGTGGAAAGATTCCAAAACCTCTGTTTCAGTTTCTTCTAGGGTTCTAGACTGAATTGGAAGAAATGAATATAGGCAAGATCAAATCAGATCAAACTGTCTCAGTATGAGAATTAGGGGAGCAGGGCCTATATGTTGATTTCCTTTTATACTGAAGAATGTGTGTGTGTGTGTGTTCCACAAGAAGTGATGTTCCACAATATTGGTGATCTGAGGGAGATGATGCTAAGAAAGGATGGGAAATCTTTGAATCAGTTTCTTCTTAGTGAGTCTATGCTTATTTTGGTGAGGAATTACAAAGATTTGTGAACAATACAGCCCACCCTCTAAAAATATTTTACCTAGCGCAGAAGATGAGATGTTCCAAAGGGTAACTCAATAGAAGGTCATGTGTCTTTAGAACCAAATGAGACAAGGTAAAAAGTATGGAATTCAGAGGAAGACTGAGTAGGTTAAGGGAGGTTCATGGAGGAGATTGACCTTTAGATGAACCCTGAAGTTTGCAGAAGAGTAGAAGTTCCCCAGGTCTGTCTGGAGGGTAGGATAGCAGCAGGATTTGTTAAGGAGATGAATGGATGGGACACTAGGAGATACAGTGACAGTACCTCACAAACCTGTGATGCATGAGGAATGGAGTAAGGAAGAAGCAAGATGTGCCTACTGGTAGACATTGGAAGATAGTGGCAAGAGGTCCACGATGCCAGTTCAATCCTAGCTGAGCTGTAATTCTGAGAGGAAAGGGTGGGGGTTGGACTGAGTGGAGATGCAGAGGTATACCACAGGTTATAATGGGAGGGACAGAGCATGATGGGAGGGGCAGTGAAGAGTATTTGGACCATCTTTTCTCTGACATTCTAGAGTGACCCACACCAATAAGAATAGAAGTGCAAGAGGTGGGAATTTCAAGGGTATCCTCCTCTCCCTTTTCCTCCTCCACACCCTTAATTTTCCCTCCCTCTTCTTTGTGTTCATATTATTACTTTCAAAAGTTTTCTATTTTTTCTTTTAAAATAATTTTAAGCTTAAGTAAAAATTTCACAAATAGTATAGACAACTTTTAAGGTTGAAACCGTTTGCATTAGAATTTGATGTTCCTCACATGTTTGGGTGTGTAATTCTATAAAACAGGATATTTTCCCACATCACACAAGTATTAATATCCAAAATTAACCCTGACCCATTACTAGCATGTGATTCTCAGACTTCATACTTCATTCAAGTTGTTCCAGCATCCAGTTCAGAATCACACATCTAGATCATGTAGATAGATACTTTGTCTCCTTAATGAGGAAGAAAGGAGGGGCGAGGCAAGAGGACTGAAGGAAGTTCTTTTTAGATTTTATAAACCATCAGCCCAGACAGGAAGTAACAGCAGCTTGTGCTCAACACTTTTTTTTTTACACTCTTTTTACAACCCAGGCAACTTTCAATTGTCTGCCTAAATAAATGGTAGCATGGATAAACTTGAAAGATTTGGGATTTTTGAATGCATTTGCAATAGTCTTGTGGCTGCTTTCTTTTCTGTTTGATTTTATTTAACTTACATGAGCACATGTGCAGGTCTGAGATATGCTGGGTAGTTAAGCCTGGTTCTTGTGACCCGTGAATGCCCCACAAAGTAGAAACCAGATTCTTTTACACCACAGGTATTCCTAAAGTAGATGAGCTGAACCTAAGCACAGCCCCCAGAGACAGACATAGACGCATTTGTTAGAATTTGCAGATGTTGCTTTAGTTTCATCATATAGAGCATGGTCTCAGGCTCGCCATAATTGCCTATTTCATAAGTTTTCGTCTTTCATTTTGAAAAATGATTCATGTGGAGTATAATGTGCCTCTCAGAGTGATTACTTACCCAGAAATTTTTCTTTCTCTGATAAGATTGCTTATTTTCCACACAAAAGTGGGGATATTCAGATAAGGTATCACAGTCACCCTTTGTCTCCTTCTGACTAGAGTTCTTTGAATTCATTCATTCATTTCTTCATGCAGCTTACCTTTAGTGAGCATCGGCTGTTGTCCTGTGTGGGGATAAGTAGATGGATGAGAATAACAACATTTGCCATTTGGTTATTAGGGGGTAAAAAAAAAAGACATACTTACCGAATATTCACCATACTTACATATGACTTGCTACGTATTAAAAATGTTTAGTGTGTTTTTCCTATCTACAGCCCACTTTCATTTTATGTTGTCTATGAACTATGACTAATAATACAGTAAATCTTCACTTAACATTGTCAACAGATTCTTGGAAACTGACTTTAAATAAATGACATATATGAAATACATTTGATCACAGGTTAATTAATACCAGCAACAGTTCAGCTTCTATAGCAGATATGGGGAAGATATGCAGACTGTAGAGATTCTGTCTCTGACTGAGAATCAATTTTTTTTCCTCTTAACAACATTATCATGAAATAATATGGAATCAGATATTATTCCAGCGCTTGCTGTATTCAACTAGCCAGGCTATGTTAAGTGTTAACTGAGAAGTATGTAGTCACATACTTGCTGACATAAGTTAATACTAACAAATGTAAACCTCCCTCTCCTGATTTTATTTCTTGAATTATTTACTGGGACTGTTATTTCCCATAATTTCAAACTCATCTGCTTGTAGCCAGTTTAAAGGAAATCTCTAAGAACAATTCCTTACGACCTCTTTTTGTGTCTCTATAAATGACTCTGAGTCTACTTTGCAGCAGGGATTATGGTGGCCTGGTTTCATTTTATTTTATGATATCCTTTTAAAAAATAAAAATCACTTGTGAACATGTGGATTTATATTTTGTTTCATGTCTTGCTGACTCTGTTGTCATTCTAACTGAATTAGGGTTAGTGTGATGTTGAGGTTGGGTTGCTTCTATCTCACTGGCTGTCATAATTGGCAGCACCACTGGGACCTGTCGAGTCAGAACTGGACACATTATCGACTTGACCAAAGATGTGGGCATCATTACAACTGGTGGAATGATGAGTAGACACGAGCATGTGGTCTCAGCAGAGCAACTAGTGCTAGAACATGGATTGATTCTGGTGTAAGGGTCAAATTTCTCCAAAGGGCAGATAAAAGTGTTCAATTGAATATCACCTCAGGTCACAAAATGGCTCCCCACCTACCCAACTGTAGGTGTTCTTTTAATGTCCCTTATTATCTTGACTCATTTTTGACAAATATTCGTTGTGGAGTTGGGGCCCTGCTGCTGTGGCTCTCGGGAGTAACCTTTACAAACAAGTCTTGCCAAGGAGATGAGTCACTTAATCACAGTCTGCATGGATCCCACCACCCAGGCCCCAGCCTGTGGGGTTGAGGTGAGGGGGCTGCAATATGGATGTCAAGGAAGGAAGTGGGGAGCAACTTTCCTCACATATCAAGAAAGTCACTTTCTGTGCTGCCATCTGGCAGCAGAAATTACTTCTCCAAAATTGCTAGTATAAGTTAATGGAGCCTAGAGTACAAATAACTGGCACATCAGCCACAACCTGGACTGATTTTCTCCTTCCGATCATGCACCCCAATACAACTGGATCTGGTGTGAGAATTCCTCCCCTCCTTTTTCTTTAATATTCCCATTGGGCAAGTACATAAAAGATCCATACATTCTATAACACACCACCCCTTTGATACTTAACTCTTTACATATGATTCCACTAAGGGGACTGGGTAGGACTGCTGAATCAGAGGGGCCACCCAGAAACTGAGAAGCTAGAAACAGCCTGACTTTATAGGTTTTTCTGTGAGAGCGCATCACTCCTTGAATCTATGGATTTCATTTTTTTCCCATTTGATTCCTTTCTTCTCTCCCTTCTTAGGTAATTAGCCTATATGCCTCAGCTGTTGGTACATCAATAAATATTTGCTGAATGAATGAGCAAGAAGTACTATTTCCAATGTGTATCAACCCTCAGAATCTGCAAGAGTGACTAAAAGAAGTGGATAACATGGACTATAACTGAAGTGGTACCCTGAGGTGGGAGATCTTGGTGAGACCAACAGGAGCAGAGGAAAAGAAAGAAAATGATGAAGCCATGTGGCTTTAGCCTATCTAAGATAGTGTGTTTCCTTTAAAATTTTTAAAATTGTATTATTTAATTACTGTGGTAATGTTGGTTTACAATACCATGTTTGATGAAGGGGTCTAGGTTCACACTTTTCATATGTATGTTCTATACCACATTCACCACCAAAGCTTCCATAGTCCTCTATTATAGTCAATCAGGCATCTCTTCCTTTTTTTCCAATTCCTCTTTGGGAACCCAAATTCTGCATTTGGATTTCTTAGGTTTGTTGTGGATTAGTAGTTTTCTGACCCATTGTTCTATTTTATTATACTTCATAGATGAATAAAATCATCTGGTATTTGCCTTCTTCTGACTTGTTTTACTTAGTATATACAATGGATTTCTTTTAATGGAAGTATTTAGGAAATGGAAAGATTGCTAGTGGGCATGCAAAGAAAAAAATATATTTTAGAGCCAAATGTAGTCCCTGGGCTTAGAATGGTAACAAATAAAGGAATGATGTAGATGAATGAAGTGCTAGATGATTCAGAATTGGTAGCCAGTCACCTGAAACCCTGGGTGGTTCTTGAGGTAGCTTGCTATTCTGAAGACTTAATTACCACTGTAACTCATGACAACTAATTGTATGTCAGATAGACTCCTTTTTATTCTTAACTACAGTCTGGTGAAAATATATGATGCCTTTTTCTCTTTCCCCTGAAAACTGACCTATCAGTTTTCTGATATACATCTTGTCACTCTATTTTATAGCTCTAACACAGAATTACCAGTTGTAACATGATTTGGTATTGAATTCACATAAAACTTGTAGAGTCAAAGAACTCTAAAATTTTAGAGTATATTTATTTGATAACAGTAAATAAAGAAGCAAGTCATGATAACATGCACATAAAGGTGTGACCTTATACCTCTAAATCATGTATAGTGTTGTATACCAGTGCTATCTCAATAAGAAAGAAAAGAAACAAGTCAAATTCTAGGGAGTTTGGTTTTTCAAGTTGCATCCAATTTTAATTTAGGAACTTAGAAATATCTTTTTCTTTGAATAAAAATTGCCTTTTCCCTATCCACTGTGTTAAATACTAACAGTACAAGGAATTATGGATAGAATGGATAAATGAATAGAAGCATAGTATCCTTTGGAACAAAAAGTAAATGATAGGACACAAAACTGTGTAAAAAAATCTGGAGGAATTTTATTACCTAGTTTTGTAATTACTGAACAGAGCATGAGTAGTCCTTAAAATTTTTACATCTGTTTTTCCAAAGAGTCAGCCTTCATTACCCTGTAGTCATTAATTTAAATTTAAAACCAGAAAAGGCTTGTGATTATCTAACTCCTCAATATGAGACCAGCTGTTTAGAAAGTGATTTTCAATGCAGGGGCTTCTAGCTTTTTCTTGAAGATATTCCTCATGGTGTCCCATGAACCTAGGAACATTGAAGAGGACCTAAGCAAAGGAGAAGTTTGTAGTTGAAGATTTATATTTATAGCCCTTGATGAACTGAATACATTTACAAGCTGCATTTTGAAATCATAATGTTCTAATGTGAAGCAATCAAAATCCCAAAATCATCTAATCAAGAATGACATCAGAAGCAAACAGTCTCTAGATGGAGTAGGTATAATTCCCTCCATAAATCTTCGACTTAGTGCAGATGTTTTAATTCTGTGGATTAAGTCAAGAAGTGTTGAGTTAAGTTGTCCAGAAGAGAGTTACTTAGAAAAGGTGAACCAATATTAAACTTGCTTAAGCAGTGGCCACGAATAACTCCTGCCTCCATCTCCTAGCTTGTAACCATCCTTCCTCAGTCAACAAATTGGGTTGTCAATCAAAACAGAGAGTCATCGCTTAAGGGAAAGGGATGCGATGAAAGGACCATCTTGGGAGATGCAAGTCCTGCAGAAGAATGACTGTTGTGTCTTATCTGGGAGAGTCTCTTTCCAGCCATGTCACTCAGCCCTTTCCCTATAGGACTGAGAACAAAAAAGAACAGCAGCAAATTTGTGCAGCTTTTAAATTCCAAAGAGTAGCTATTTTGGTTTATTGATCAAGGAAAACATATGGATTCAGAAATAAAAGATCTCTATGTTTTGCATCTCATCATTTAGCATTTTGATTAAGTGGACCTCTCACTGCAGGAGGGTGGGTAAGGAATAGATTGATAAGGCCCTAGTGATTGCAACATTTGGGTCTTGGCCCCTGATCTAGAAGCATAACTGTCGGCTCTAAAGGTCTGTTGTTAACAGTTTATGCAGTGTTGTCAGAAGCTGCATTCATTCTTTACTGTTTTCTTATTGCTTTTATAATAAATATTTACAGATTTATTGCATACTTATTTTCCAAATGGATAGACATTTTTAGAAATGACATTTCTGAAAGTGCAGAAGCTATCTGGCACATATACAGTGTGTCGTACCATGTGTTTTCTGACAAGAGCATCATCGAAACTGTCTCTGTAGTTTATCTGATGAAACTCTATTGCAATACGTTGTATCAAGTTTATGGCCCCATTCTTTTCTTCTATGCTTTTTATTTTTACATCTGACATAGGGAAAATGGCAAGATTTTCTTTATTCCTTAGGAAAATAATCTGTAAGAGCAGCAGAGAATTCTTTCTTCTTGTGAATGTAGTGAGGAAACTCTTCATTCTATGGCTTCTCTCCTCCATTAGAGAATCTATTTCGAGTCATATTCTCAGCATATTGAGTTTGTACTCTTAAAAAAGATGGGTATATGAAAAGGAACCTTAATGTCTTCATGTTTAAGCTATATATTATTTTTAATATATCTTGATATTACATGGACAGTAAAAGAAATTTTCAGACCATTTTGATGTTAAAATGTAATATGGAGCAATAAGTTATTTTTCTGACAAACTATAAAAGTATTCCAATACCTTCAGAAGAAGAGGTTCTATGACACTTTTAGAGCTAAGGCCAAAATCTTATTTTGCTAGTTATGTTCAAGGAATCGAGTCTTTTGACTATGGGCTATTTATTTATTTTCAATAAAAGATTCAGGCATTAAAGATGCTCTGTAGAAATATCTAAGAAAATATCAAGGAGTAACAACTTCTATGTGACTTCAATTCTGTCTGCTGATGTGGATATTTTTCCTAGCAACCACGGTGTCTATGTTTATGATTGTTAATTTTCAACTCTATCAGAGGTAGTATAGGAGGCTGATTATGGTAATTATTATTGTTTTGTTCCCAAATGAATCCCCAATAATAGGTAGCTACATCATTAAAGAAAAAGAAGATAAAAGACAGGTTATATATCCATTTAAGTAGAAAACGTAACTAAGAACAATAGATGGATGTTTTAATGAGAAACTTTCATAGCATAGAGACTTAACAATAAAATAATCTTCTTAGAAAGATAGTGAACTCTCTGCTAATAATAGATGTGTATAGGCAGGGGTTGATTCATTGCTACCAAGCTCAGTTCAGAAAGGATTCCTGCATTGTATCTTGTCTGTGGTTTCAACCTTGTCAACTATAAGCATTTTAAGCATCAGTGTTCTGTCAATTTACATATGTAAAATTTCATTAAAGTAAGATTTCACTAATTTGTGATTTGGGATAATTGGATTGAAGTCTTTCATTACATAGCACATATTATTTTTCCTTTTATAAAGACTATAAATAAGATTAGAAGAGTATAAAATATGCTGCCATGGTTAAACACTCTAGAAACATCAATTTGTTCAGAAAAATGGTATTCTTATTATACACCATTTATTAAAAATTAATCTATTAGAGAATATCTCTTAGAATAAACTTTATTATAATAAAACTATAGTTCTTTGGTCAGAGTCTAGCCAGAGATTTTTTTCCCCTTCTAAATAATGAGTCAATGAGACTTGACATGTATTTATCTACGTATGTTAAAAGATATTTTTTAAAGGCAACATCATGACTTTCACAAATATAAAAGGAACACATGTCAAAGATTTTTATTTAACTCATTAATTAATGAGAGAACCAGAAGTGTTATATAATTCAAATAAAGTGTTGTATTGGTTTAAAGTGAAATCCAAAGACCAGATACATTTATAGGCTGTTAGGAATGCCAGAATGAATTCTTTTAAATAAATGGGCAATGACTTCCTTCCACAGTGGAAGAACGGTATCATGCAACATACAGTGGACAGATTTTTCTTTTCTATGGCTTGGGATTAATTGCATTATTGTCAGATTTCTGCAAGTTAACTTCTACTTCCTCAGAGTTGTTAAATGGCCTCATTAAAAACAATGAAAAGGACAGAAAATATAAATAGATGAACTGCTCATGCAAGCTGCTACGTTTCAGAGACTTCTGAATTTCCCCTTACACACACACACACACACACACACACACACACACACACCATCACTCCATCACTGGGAAATAATTATCTTGTTGTATTAGATGTAGAACCCCCTCCTTTTGAACCAAGAATTACTTTTCAAAAGTCAAAGATTTTCAGAAGTCACTTCATCTCATTTTCAAATCTCTAAACTCTTTAGACTCCTTCAGCACACACCATCATTTTATGCATGGTAAGGTTATGAGTTCACCAGGCCAGACCAAAGGTCATGGGCCCCAGGCTGCCTTGGCTATCATGGCCAGGCCACCACCCTCCTCCAAAAAGTGGCTGATTCTTTATTTCTCATGTCTGCTTTGATTCTGGAGTGAAAACTATTTTGCCAGTCACTGTAGCTGATATTTTTTAAGAAAAATAGTTCATATTTAAAATAGAACTATTTTAAGAAAAATAGTTCATATCTAATTTCCTCCATGTGCAGGATCACTAAGTAGTAGAACAGTGAAACAGGGGAAACTGTGAAATTAACAGTCTTTAAATACTGAAGAACAGTAATTTGATTTGTTTACTGGAAGCTGTAGAGGACTGAAGACTATTTTATAGGCTTTATATATATTAGACACTGGTGTAAATGTTTGAACTCATTTATGCTTTACCTTCATGTTCTGCAACAGCACTATTATAATTATCACCTTTGTACTATTGGAGACACTGAGTCACAGGGCATTAGAATAGCTTGTCCAAAGTTACAGAGTTGAAAGTGAGAAAAATCAGGGTGTTGTCAGCTGGAACTGAGTCTGTCTCCTAACCACCATGTCTATCTTAATTCAATAAAGAAGAGATAACCCCGTAGAGGGCTATCACTCTACAAAAGGTTAAATAATCTCTCACACAACCATGCAAACTCAACATCCACAATGGGGATAAAGTTTCAGTGTAGAGCTGCTTAGCTGAAGGAAATGCCTTGCCCAAGGTTCGGACATGAATTGTCCCTAAAACCAGGAAACCATGGTCCTTTCTTTTTCAAATCCCAACCTCTTGATCATTGCATTTATTCTTGCAGCTGACATGGTGGAGAAAAAATGAGTCTGTTTTAAGAGTTTCTTTCTTAGAGCTTGTCATGCTACAGAATTCTTTAATGTTTGGCGCTCATGATAATATGTGGTCTTTGCTAGAACTCCTGTGGTTTGACACCAGCCTATACTAGAGATTATGGCAGCTTTTGTTTTCTTAAAAAGCTGGCCGCACTCAGAATTTAGGCTTGAGAGAACAGAAGTGAGGTTGGTTTGGCTCCAACAAAGCAGTCAAGTGTAACTAATACTGTATTATTAGCACGGGGTGAAATTTTCAACTTTCAGTATCTTGACGAAACATAGACAATAAAAATTGCTCAGTGACTTTTTCTAACCTTTCTAACCTGTATTTTACTCCCCAAGACCACGATCCACTTTGCATTCTGAAACAATAAGCTTGAAAGTGTGCCACTCATGGCAAAGGATGGTTCCCCCAAACTAAACAGCTACGTTTGGCAAATTTACGTCTCAAAAACTCTTAAGAATTTACAGGTAATGAAATGTTCTTAATGACAGATTGAAATAGTTGTCAGGGTTAGATGGAGTTAGACTCTGTCATTAAGAGGTTCTGAAAAACCGAAGGAGCTGAGTTGGTCAAGTCCCCAAGTGTGATAAGAAAACATTTTCCGCATCCCTGTGGATATTTAATTAATCTAATTGTTTTGAGATGTTCTATTTAAAAATACAGTAGGACTAAAACAATACAATGTATTAAAATCACAGTGGTCTTAGTCAAGGTCCATTAACATTGCAAGTATGGAAATCTATACACATATCTTTATTGGGGTTTGTCTAGTTTCTCTCTCCTTGAGGCATTTTGGAAGACTTGGGATGCACTTGCTAACTGTCAGGAATTAAGTGATCAGGGACAGTGTGTTTTTATATTTTGTGAGAAAAAAGAATTCTATTCATTGCTATAAATTCATTCTTTGGTGGAAAAAGAAAGTTGCAGGAAACATCAATTTGCAGCCTCCTAGTGAGATCAGCTTGGAGAGTCTCTTCTGTGTGTTTCTTAGACCTCTCCTTTTCTTCCATTCCCTGTGCCATTCCACCATTCATTCCAAGCTGGTTTCTCCATGGGGTACCCTTAAGTTCATTCTATCAAGTGACTGTTTCCCTATCACACACATTCCATTTTCAAGGCAAACTAGTATGAGGGCTTGGGGAGAGCACACATTGGCCTTAGAGAAGGGGATAAGTCTGGTTGTTAAGGTCAGTGGGGAGGCAGTGTGCAGTCTAGAGAGCTTGTAGGATTAAGCACCAGGAAGCATAGACCATGCTTTGAGTTTAACTCTGACATCCAATGAATGCTGTTTTTTTTCACTTGAAAATAAGGCATTGATAGTAATTCTCAAACTTTTCCTTTAGTCACGGATACCGGTTTTCAAAAGAAAAGATATATAGCTGGGCATGATGATGCGCATCTGTAATCCAAGTGCTGGGAGGCAAAGAGGCCAGGGATCACTTAAGTTCGTGGGTTGGTTCGAGACTACCCTGGGCAACATAGCGAAACTTAGTCTCAAAAAAGTAGCTGGGCACAGTGGTGGGCGTCAGTAATCCCAGTTACATGGGAACATGGGAAGCTGAGGCTGGGGATCTCTTGAGTCTTTGGGATTGGGACTATCCTGGGCAACCTAGTGAGACCTAGTCTCAAAAAAAAAAAAAAAAAAAAAAAAAAAAAAAAAAAAAAAAAAAAGACATACACAAGTACAACTGGATCTAGTGAAAGGTAGAAGTACTGCGTTTGAAAGGGGCAAGCCTGAGCTCCTTTGTCCCTTGAAGGGTTTCCCCTCAAGCCTGGGCCTTTTTGATCTCATTTAGCTATAGAAGTGTTCCAAGGAACATGATTTGAGAACTAGACTAGATACACATGGGAGGATTCTGAAAAGATTTTCCTGTGTGGTGGACACAAGTACAAAGTGAAGGTCCTTTCATATATTAAGAGGTAGTATGTCATGGGGGGAGATGAAGGTAAAGGGCACTAAATGTAAGTGGACCTTTAAGAGTTATATGTTGATCTACTCATCAAAGAAAATTCTCCATTTGTGAGACTTATTTGGGATCATACCCTCAGAATATTGAACTTAATCTTTTTAGTATTTGATACATTTGAGAAACTAATGGAAAAAATACATTTAACAACCATGACCCAAATACGAACTTGACAGTAAAAACTTCACACACAAAAACCCACTTCCTAAAATTTAGATTTTAATCTTAGGTTTACTTAAAATCATTTATAATTGACTCTAGACTACTATCTAAGATATTTGCATTATTTTTATAGTTTTATTCTGGTATTTGCAATTTTAAGCAAAATTCTGAGGATGGTTTAATCTAAAGAAATAGATATGTGCTTGGAATTTGAGGGCCCATTGGTAGAATGGATATGGGATTTTATTAACAGTCTTAGGAAAAATAGATCACATTAACTGCAAGGGAAACAAGCATTGTTATATTGGTGATTTCTGAAGGTTATTAAAATTATTTTTAGTCACCCTATTTTAAATGTTGCATACTTAATGCAGGAGAAGTAATATGTACTCCCTCTTATTCATCTATGGAAGATTGTCTCTAAAGAAGGCCAAAAAGTCCTATCTCTGATCTCACCTGCCACTCCTTCCATCAAGAGGTAGAGTCTCTTTCCTCTCTCTTCTGTTCTGGTCTGACCTTGACTTGTTTTGATAACCAGATTGAAGCAAAAGTGACACTGGCCTGTTATGGGCTTTATTCCTATAAGTTTTGTCAACTCCTACTTTGGTTCTTATTCTCTGGCTTCTAAATGAAGACACTTGTGTTCAACTACTAAATCATGAGGGATTACAGCAGAAAGATTCTGGAAGATGACAGGACTTCTTGGATGATCCAATTCCAGCTGAGCAATGATATGAGTCAACCTGTACATCCTGGACCAGAAGAACTGCCCAGCTGAGCTTAGCCAATGCACAGACTGGTGAGAAACAATAAATTGTTATTTTAAGTCATTATATTAGTCATCTAACAATAAATTACGGAAACATTATCCTGCAGGCATTTATAGACAACACAAATTTCTTAGATTTCCTTCATGTAAATCAAAATCCTGAAGTTATTTATTAATTGTTTAGCTATTTCATCATTTAATATAGTTTATTGTTACCACACTGAGTTCTCATAATCACACAGAAAATACATACATCACCAGTTGACCAGTGAGGACCATCTGTGGTCCAGGCACTCACTTTGAGGTCTGACTTTTTGGAGGAAAGTTCAGGACTGGAAAGATCTATTTAAGTGATTTTCAATTTTATGATGATGGAAATCATTAATTCATTGCCTTTCTCTTACCTCAGACAAATTATGCAAGTTTCTTTTCCAGGGAAAGCAATCCAGAATGAAAAGCAGAAATGACTTCATTGTAAGGGGTGGTCTAGCTTTTACATTTAAAATTGGTCTATGATTTATAAATTATTTTGTTTTCCAAATGATCCTGTTTGGAGTGTGCCTCAAGTGACCATAAAATGGTCGAATGAAAAACAAAACAAAGTGAAACAATGAAAGCAGTGATTTCATGGATATTGCATGCTTACGAAGTGGTGTTAAAAACCAAATATTCTTTTTTTTTTCTGCCTTAGTTCTTTTCACCAATGTCTATGCTGAAGGTTTGGGGCTGATAGTCAGAGCTAGTGATAAAATCACACAAGAATAGCTTCTCTTAGTGGATATGATGTGATTTATGTGACTGTAGCTCCTACCTGACTCCCACACTTCTGCAAGTAATGCACATTTCTCAGAGCTCAGAACACAAGAGAATGTGATTTGGGGCAGAGAGGAAGCATTTCAAGAAAGTGTAACACAAGATAATGAATATATTTAAATTACTTGAAATTAAGTTTATTACTGCTGGTGTGTGTGTGTGTGTGTGTGTGTGTGTGTGTGTGTGATTCTAAAGAAAATGTGAGGAATACCTGTTTAAGAAATATAAAGCTGAAGTTTCACGTAAGGGGGGTAGTAGTCAGAAAGTGGAAAGGGTTCACAGAAAAGAGAAGGAAGACAGGCGAGGGAAGGATATGCATCTTCCTCAAACTTTTCTAAGCCAAAGTCCCAGAGTGAAAAGGTGCCATACACAACTGAGGGTAATGTCATGTGCAATTCAAAAAAAGAAAACCCCATTTTCATTTAGTTGGAGAAGAGGTAACATTCATGAGAATTTGAGCAGGTATTTCAAGAAGCAAAGGACTTATCAGAATGTGACTTCTTTTCTGTGACTTTTCAGTCACAAATGAAGGCAAGTGTCTGAAAATTGGGAAAAACAACGAAGTCAAGGTCTCTAGTTTTATATTGCTGTGGGTCACATGTCAACTTTAACCTGTATCTTGGATCTAAATTTTGGTTAGCCTTTCAATAATCCACATCATTGTTTCCAAAGGACAGGCATGAGAGTGTGGGCCTGGCTTCTTGATGAGTCAGATTTATAACCAGCTTCTATGATTTTATCCCTGTATATCAAGAGAGCACATTGCTGCTTTAATATTAGCTGTACCATTCACCCATTATATCCTTGATATAGTACCCATGATTTTCTTTCTCTCATATAGAACTTTTGAATAGGTTGATAATGACATGAACAGTGGCTTCTTTCGTTACTAAATCTAAATAATCTCTCTCTCTCCATACTTATCTACCTACCTAACCATCTTTTGTTCATTCTATAAAGCACATCATATACATAGCATATAATGAAGCATCTATTTACTTTTCATAATCTACCACAGTGTGAAGACCTCAAAGGAATCTATTTAGATGGCTATGACTGCATTTATCTATTCAAAAGGTTCATATTTTCTTTTTGTGTCCTTGTATAGGTAATTTTTTTATTGTACCAGGAATATTTTCATCTAGACTTTTAATTTTAAGCTACTGACAGACTCACATGCAGTTCTAAGAAAGAATATGAGATCTAACGGGCCCTTCACACAGCTTTCCCCATTGTTAGTCCTTTGCAAAAACATAGTATATCATGGAAACCAGGATATGGTCAGTGACACCATCAAGATACAGAATATAGATTTATCCCTACAGGTCCTCTCCTGTGGCCCAAATAGTCATGTCCACCTCCTTCTACAATGTGGATATACCGCAGTTTGTTTAACCACAGTTTGCACAGTTTGGACATCTGGTTGTTTCCAGGTTTGGGTTATTAATAATAAAACTGCTATAAACATTCGTGTAAAGGTTTCTGTGTGAACATAAGTTTTCATTTCTCTGGGATACATGCCTAGGAGTATAATTGCTGGGTTGTATAGTAGTTGCTAGTTTAGTTTTTAAAGAGACTGCCAAACCGTTTTCCAAAGTTCCAAACTGTTTCCATTTTATATTCCCACCAGCAAAGTATGAGTGATCTAGTTTCTCTGTAGCCACTGCAGTTTGGTGTTGTCACTATTTATTTTAGACATTCAGATGGGTGTGTAGTGGTGTCTCACTGTGAACTTAATTTGCATTTCCCTAATAACTAGCAATGTTAACATTTTTTAAGTACTTATTTGTGCATATGTATGTTTATTTATGCACATGCATATATATATGTATACACTATAGATGTGTGTTTATATATTTTCTGTTATTATCAGAAAAGAAAGCATTTAATTATTCTTTACTGTTTACTACATATACCTTGTTCTGGAGTCACTGACCTCCATCTGTGAAGAAATTAAATGCTAGCCTCTGGAGAAGTTGCTCAGTAGAGATTTCCAGCTTACCAGACAAGCAAAAGAAGTAGAGATGTTATTTTGAGCTGGTTGTCATTGCTTGCTAAATGAAAAAAACCATTCCATTTTATGTAAACGTCAGTGTAACATGGTATAACAATAATACAGATTATTGTTTCATACCCCCTCGTAGGTCTAGTTCTTTCACCTCACATAATGTTAGGAGTTTTTGTAGCCATCTTAAAGACGTTGTTATCTTTGGCAGAAGCATGGTAGCTTGGCTCAGGAAGCAGGCAGTAACAATGATATCAGTTCCTTTTTTATTTTTTTTTCTTCTCCTGGAACACGATGTTACCTAGAATACATGGGAATCTGGCAGAGGTCTATATTTTCTTCCCCTGTATTCCTTTCACACCATCTGTTTGGGTGTGCTAGAATCCACTGGAATGTCTTTACAAGGTGTCAAAACTCCGGGAACTCCACTCTATTTGGCAGCAAAGAGAGAAAGGATAAAGTGATCACGGGAGTCGTAGGGAAGAGAGAACCTGGGGGAATGTCTGTCACAATTACAAAAGAGACAATTTACAGCCTGATAGAGTCCAAGGTGAGTGTTACTTCTTTCAGGAACTATTTCTGATTGAGGACTCAGGAATGGATGCCTCGTGGGCTCCTTGAAGGTGTCTCACGTGATGTGACCAGCTCTTCAGCATTTGATCACATGTGTGTCTAGAATGCCCTGGGGGAGAAAACAAACTCAGCCTGAGGATGCAGTGCTTGAGCAAGTCCCAAGGGTAACACAAGTTCATCTCAATGTTGGGTTAGAGATGCAGTTGGTCATTGTCATTTCAAAGACAGAATTTTAATTTTGTGTATTAAAAAATATAGAGAAACAAAAGACAAAACCAATCCTTCCACCACCAAAACTTGTTTATAAACTGTATCATGTGAAAATCCAACTTGGAAGGAATTCTAGTTTGACTTTAAACTGTTTGTTCATAAGCTCATGGAATAACATAGCTCTTGGATTCATTAACTCTTATTTATAAACTTAAGGTTGTTTTGGAACAGGAAGCATAACATTTACTAAAAGAGCATTGAAATGTATTTGTCTTTTTAATTAAAAAAATACTAAGAAATGAAGCCTGCAAAACACAAAATCTTAATATTGCAGTAGGATTTTCCCTCATTAAAAATATATATCAAACCATTGTCTGATTGAAACTAAACACAGTTAAACATATATAGATATAAATTATATAATTTACATTTATTATACTTAATCCAGGTACACATGCAAACACATTTGTATATATAAATTATGTATGAAATACTCATAGCTAAAATTTATGTGGCTATATTTGAAACTGTGACATCAGAGATAGGCTTAAAACATGTTTAATTACATTACCAGCGTGTATAATCAGAGTTAGAACTACTGATAGATTTTGCTGACAAGAATTATGGAAAGTAGCAGCTAATTCAGGATTGTTCTATTAAAGATATTATGGGGGAAGCAAGTCTGGAAACTGGATTTAGTTTCCAATATTATTCACTTGTTGTGGAATTTTTATTATTAACAGGCATATATTTCTTCAGCAATTTAAGCAAGTACATTTTAGAACAGTAATGATCATTTTTGATAACTTCCTGTAACTGTTTTATTTTCATTTATTTGAAAACCATTATAGAGCACCTAAAATGTAAGAAATACATAATATGAAGTACACAATATATAAACACATAATATACCCAATTTCTTGTCTTTCAAGGAAAGCTTATAAAATATATATTATTTAACTGACACAAGAAGGTGTTAAAAGATCTTAAATGCAGAGTTATTAAATAAAGAGAACCTTTCTCCTTAAAATGCCACAGGTCTCTGTGGCCAATGCTTGAAAGATTCTAAAATACCCATGTTCACATTTCCTCTGAGTAATGAAAGGATGAAAGGATCTGTCTTTAAAACATAGATATCTTCAGTGTCTTTTTATTTTTTAATACTTTTTTATGGGGAAAATTTTATATTTAGAATGAGGCAGTTGGACTCATTTTAGAAAACATCCAAAGTGCTAGTCAGGAGCCACTGTGGGACACATGCTTCTTCTCTCTATCAGCTCTGATCAAGGTGTTGAACTTGGTCATGTCAATGTCATTAAACCTCTTCACAGCCTACTGATGGCTACTGACCTTGATATCTACCATGAACACCGACATGTTGTCTTCATGGCTGACTCAGTGATGGGGCGGGGGTGGGAGTTGTGGGGGGTCATGATGATGGCATAGTGGTCAAGTCTGTTTCTCCTGGGGATGCCTTTTCCAAGGTATTTGGGCTATTTTTGGATATGGAGTGTCTTGGATTATCAGAAGGTGGGTGATATGCGGATTTATTTTCCAGTGGCCGTCGATGCCTCTCATCACTTTTTCTTGACTGTCAAAATTTTTGCTTTGACTTTGACTTCGGGAAGCAGGGGTTTCTTTCTTCACTTTCAGCACCAACTTCATGAAAAGACAACATATCCTTTTAAAAAAACTAAATTTATTTACTGCCTGAAACTGTCTTCTGATGAAAATATATGGCTTTAGTAACCACAGCAAAAAGTGATTTTTGACTAGAAGTTCTTAAGTCTTCTCTGAATCAAACAACTGTGCTGGAGTAAATTTATATTTGGGAAGGGAGGAGGGTTGCATGATCATACTAAAAAAGAAACAAGTAGCCATAGTGTTTGAAATGATATTTAATGAATTAACATCATTACCACCAACTAATAGAAATGTCTTGTGGACAGCTTTGAAAAGTGTCCCAAACAATGTCGGCATTCTTCATTAAAAGCATTAGAAAAGTGGTGGGGAGGGTTGGGGTGGTGGTGGTGGTGAATCCTTGGGATTACAATAATGTGAAATTTATATATAAATAAGTCAAAAAAACCATTAGAAAAGGTGCTGATTTACTCTTTCCTATTTGTGTCTTTGAAATTCTTGCCTCTTGTCACAACTGATCTATTAATTAGGGTTTTGGGTACTCAGGAATGGAGAAAGCCTGTGGCTGGTTCCCACGATGTCTCACATGTCTTCTAGTGGTTCTGTGTCAGAAAACGAGTGGGGATTTTGGACAAGCAAGCAGTAGCAGCCTCTTTTGAGGTTAATTAGGCAAGGACACTGACTCAAGAAAATTTCCCTGACTCTGGGTGGAGCTTCTCTGACCCTGACAGATAAAATATTCAGCCAGACTTTACAAAAGAGCAAGTGGGTTTTGGTGTCCATGTCCCTTCAAGGCCCCCTTGTAGAGCTTAGGTTATGCTTAGTGTTCGCATGGGAGAGTTTGGTTTGGAATATAATCTGGTTTGGGGTTAAATTCAAGATTAAGAATACACGAAGCTATGAATACATGAAAACCAGAACCAGAAAAAGAGGAGAAAAATTGAATTTAGAATCAAGGGTGACTGTTTTGGAAGTCATGGGGAAATAGGAGAGACCAATGAGTAGAGAAAGTCTCTTTGAGACATTGGTATTTATGCATAATATAACACCACTCGTTGATCAAAAAATACAGACTCATGCCATTTGCAGCATTAGGGATGGATCTGGAAGGAATGATGGTAAGTGAACTAAGTCAGAAGGAGAAAGACAAACACTAGGTGATGTCATTTATAAGCAGAATATAGAGAAATCAAAGAAAGGGTCAGACAGCAGCTGGGCATGGTAATGCGTGCCTGTAAGCTTCAGCCTATGAAGCGGCTGAGGCTAGGGATCATGGTTCGAGTCCTGCTCGTGGCAACACAGAGCGACCTAGTCCCAAAAAATAGCTGGATGTGGTGGCGCACGCCTGTGATCCCAGCTACCTGGAAAGCTGAGGCTGGGGATTGCTAAGTCCATGGTACCCCAGGCAACATGAGCCTGTGGTTCCACGGGCAAAAATAGGGAGACGAAGTCTAAAAAAAAAAAAGAAAGAAAGAAAGAAAAGAGGGTCAGATAAAATCAAGCTTAAAATTAACCCTTGAAAGCTGATTATAGAACTGAGGAACCCAGAGGAGCAGGGAAAGGGTGAGAACAAAAGGATTCACTATAGTGCAGTGAACTGTAGGTGCTTTAGTGGAGGTTAACTGTGAAAATATAATATAGCAAAAGAAGAATCTCCACTCCTAAAATATAAGCTGTAAACCAGCATCACCTCAATAAAAATAAGGAAATCTACAATAATAATTATACTGAAAACAGAAAGAAAGGGAAAAAGCAAGAAAGAAAAATCTCTTTTCCAAAGATAAGAGACTGCATTATGACTTACTTCATAATCATTGGGTCTATTTGTAAATGATGAGTCCAAGGCAGATAATATTATGAAATACATTAACCTATTATAAGTGGGAAGATCAGGTGGACAGAATGACAACTAATAGATGTTAAGAGATCCTTTCCAAGCACAACTCTCAAGGCTGGTGGTCCAGTAGAGGAAGGAATCAGAGAAGACTGCACAAGCTGAACACCGCTCATTCATTTGTTCACCGTTTATGGAGAGAGAATACTGTCCCTTCATGCTGTGTCTCAGCTCTAGCAACAAAGAAGAGCAACAAAGCAGTCAAAAATTCCTACCTCATTGAAGTTCTCACACCAAGTACGTTACTAAAAATTTAATAAGAAAAATTATTATATTCTGAATGCATTTTATTAATTTAAAAACAGTGAATTAGAAATAAAATAATTTTTAAAAGCACATAATATTTCACTTAAATATTGTAAGAACCATGCAGCTTAATCTGGAAAAGAAGCCATTTGAAAATCAAGGTTTACTTTCTGCTTTCAAAAAGGAGCTGCTTAGAGAATAATGTGGGTTGCAGATATGAAACTTTTTATAAATAAATTGAAAAAACTACTTCTAATAACTTTATTACCAGCCCCTTACCTAGGCTGTAACTTCCATGTTTTTTTTTTTTTTTTTTTTTTTTAATTTGGAAGCTAAAAGATTCTTTTAAATATTGTTAGGAGTTGCATGTGGAATGAAGAAGAAATTGAGACAAAAGAGATTGATAGCGATCTGTGAGGCTAGTTCACAGAATGGGGATCCTGGGAAGCATGTCCAGGTCCAACTTTAATGAAGCTGTGATGACCCTTATACACCCCAGCAAGGAAATGTTACAATGATGTAATGAGGAAGTAACAAAGTGCATGAGACATGCAGCAGGCAGGATGCGGGGATGCATGATAACAGGAGAATTTACCTTTGGGGGCAACAGTCTTACTAATAGGTCATATGCCTTTTGGGACAATCCAAAGAGGTTAAAAAGCTGGGTTACAGGTGAGAGATGTGCTGTCAACCACCCTCTAGTGTGCCAGAGGGGGCTAGAGAGATAGGAGGTGTTCCTCTTATCTGAAGCTTCATCTCTCTGCCTGTTTCCACGGTCCACATTTCCCTCTTTTTTAACTTTTAAAAAGGGCCCAAGAGACCTTAGCAAGTTGGTGGGAAATGCACATTAATCATAGCAAGAGAATAATAATTGTTAGCATAACAGTAAAAATTAACATTTTACAAATTAAAGGAGCTCTTTATTTATAATGATAATCATGGAACAAGCCTCGCTAGGCTGTTGGAGAGAGTAACTACTGGCAGTGAGGCTAGAGTGCTCCCTCTTTTTTATTCCCCCTTTGGGGCAGGTTATTCTATTGCCCCTTTTTGAGTTTTTTAAATGGACGATCTTGAGATGATTTTTATGGGCTCAATTATGGGACTTTTTGCACTGGGGACAAAGGAGACTCAAATTTTGGAAGTTGACTTACAGTGTCTCCTGAAAGGCCTCAAATTGTTTACGTTGAAATGCCCTATGGTGGTAAGTCTGCATTTTAATGTTGAGTTTTTTTAGCCTGTTTACTAATATTGCTTTTTCTGTAATTTTTTAAGATTGACTTTATTTTGGAAGTAGCACTATTTGTTGTTGTTGTGGCACTAGTGTGCATTAAAATATTTTTGATCTTTTTATTTTTTAATTTAAATTATATATATATATATATTACATCATTGTGATCCCCGGGCATCACCCACCACCTCCCCTCCCTGGCCACTCAGCTGGTCTCCCCCCCCCCAATTGTTTACTTTTGTTTGCTTGTCCATGTATTAGTGAAACCATTTGGTTTCTGTCTTTTTCATTCTGACTTGTTTCTGCCAATGATTTCTTCTAGGTACATCCATGTTACCAAAAGATTGTCAAATTTGTCATTTTAATTGATGCAATATTCCATCATGTATATAGACCACATCTTTTTCAGCTAGTCATCTGTCTTGGGGCATCTGGGTTGTTTCCACGTCCTTGCAATTATAAATAGTGCTGCAATAAACATCCGAGCACAGGTTTCCC
This sequence comes from Uropsilus gracilis, assembly GCA_004024945.1. Classification (NCBI taxonomy): domain Eukaryota; kingdom Metazoa; phylum Chordata; class Mammalia; order Eulipotyphla; family Talpidae; genus Uropsilus; species Uropsilus gracilis. The sequence goes on from PVHY01015435.1 coordinate 22,811, forward strand.
TTTGTACCCACATTGAGGTCTCCTTTGGGTAGATTCCCAGAAGAGTGATTGCTGGGTCAAATGGTTGTTTCCTTTTCATTAGTTTGAGGGCTCTCTACACTACTTTCCATAGTGGCTGGACCAGTTTACATTCCCACCAGCAGTGTAAAAGCATCCACGCCAACAACTTGTTGTCTGTTTTTCGGATGTGGAAAATTTTTTCCCACTCAGTTGGGATTCTTTTTGTTTTTTTTTCTATTGTCTCTTTTGTTGTACAGAAGCTTTTTAATTTGATGTAGTCCCAGATGTTTTGTTTTCCTTCATTTTTTTTGCCAGCTATATAGATGTGTCCAAAACTGGATTTCTGAATTGTAACTCATGAAGGGTTTTGCCCAGGTTTTCCTCTATATATTTTATGGTTTCAGGTCTTACATCCAAGATTTTTATCCATTTTGAGTTAGCTTTTGTATATGGTGTGAGGGAGGTATCTTGGTTCATTTTTTGCATGTCTTGGTCCAGTTTTCCCAACACCATTTATTGAAGAGGCAGTCCTTGTTCCAATGTAAGTTTTTTTGTTATTTGTCAAAGATTAGTTGACTATATATGTGTGGCCTTAAACCTATCCCATTTACCATTGCACCAAAAAAAATAAAATGCCTGGGGATAAACCTAACAAAACATGTGAAAGAGCTATACAAAGAAAACTTCAAAACGCTGCAAAAAGAGATAGAAGACATAAGGAAATGGAAAGACATTCCCTGAGCATGAATTAGAATTAATATCATCAAAATGGCCATCCTACCAAAAGCAATCTACAGATTCAACACAATCCCTATAAAGATTCCATTCCAACAACATTCTTCAAAGAGATAGAACAAAAATTGCTGAAATTCATATGGAATAACAGAAGAGCTTGAATATCAAAAAACGTCCTGACCAGAAAAAGAGAGAATGGAGGTATTACTATTACAGACTTCAAGCTATCCTACAAAGCCATAGTAATTAAAGCATCTTGGTACTGGTACAAAAATAGACAATCAGACCAGTGGAACAGAACTGAACCCCCTGAAATAAAGCCTATTTTCGATCTTTTTATTTTGGGTTTTTTGTTCTACTACCCTGTTTACTCAGGCATAGATTTTGCAATGGTCTCACTGAGATCTTGTCACACAGATTTTAAAATGCCTTTTGCAGCTCACTTTTATTTGGAGCATGCTATGAGTTGTAGGCATGCTGTTTTGACTCATCAAAATGTACTTAATTTTTAGATGTTTGTTTTTTTGGTAGGGTCTTTCTACTCATCTATTTTAGACAGCATTTTTTTTATTTTACTAGAATCATTTTTAATTTTTTTTAACTTTTTGTTGCTCTTAGTAGTCACTGTACCTGTTTGTCCTTATCAGATGTTGCTGATTTGATAAGGCTGTTTAACTCAGAGTTTTTCCTTCTCCTAGAAGGAGAAGCTGTTTAGCAAAATATTCACTCTATGTGACTGACTATGTTGTTAGGAATTTTATTGGCACTGGGTGGTCTTTTAGGTGGTTTCTTACATTATCTTAGATGCCATAGATTTTAAGCTGTGTTTTCCTAGTCCCTGGTAACAAACCAAGGCATACTCTGCCTCATTATTTTTATGAACCTTTAATCTTGTTTCTCTCTTTTCCCTGAGAGTTTTTCTATGCTCACCAGTACTGGAGCTTCTTGCCAGCCCTCTTGGTCACTCCAGCTCTTTTTTTGTTCACTACTCATAGGCAGCTGTGGCATTTCTAGCCTTTTCTTTTTTCTTTGTATAGCCTAAGTAAGCAAGGAGGGGGGTATTCAGCCCTCAGAAAAGAAATGAGGAGTAGACAGGTAAGTTACAAGTAAAATGTTACATGTATGAGCTCCCATCAACTATGTCCCATATTGGGCGCCATATGTTAGGAGTTACATGTGGAATGAAGAAGAAATTGAGATGGAAGAGATTGATAGCGATCTGTGAGGCTAGCCCACAGAACAGGGATCCTGGGAAGCATGTCCAGGTCCAACTTTATTTATTTATTTTCTATTTATTGATTTACTTTTTTTTTTTTTTTTACAAAAAGAAGAAAAACTTGCCCTATACATTTTACAGGATGAACATGAGGAACAGGCAGCAGATTATGTATGAACGTGCTTAAAAAACAATAAGAAACTTTTATATTGTGGAGGGTTCCACATTGCAATTATCATGAGAATTTTTTTTTCAGAGCAAGTTTATTTACTTATTTATTTAAAAATTTTTAAAAATTTATTTATATATAAATTTCACAACATTGTAATCCCAGGGGTTTACCTGCCCCCCACCCTCCCTTCCCTCCTCCCTCCTTTCCCTCAAATTTGTGCACTTCAGTTTGGTGCTTAGCTTGTTTTGACTTTTCCTCAAGTCTTTTGCTTATTTTTTCACTATATCCCATATATTAGTGAAACCATTTAGTTTCTGTCTTTTTCTTTATGACTTGTTTCTGCTATGATTTCTTCTAAGTACATCCATGTTGGTATAAATTCGTCAAATTTGTCATTTTTAATTGATGAGTAATATTCCATTGTGTATATATACCACATTTTTTTATCCAGTCATCTGTTTTGGGGCATTTAGGTTGCTTCCATGACCTTGCAATTATAAATTGTGCTGCAGTAAACATCCGAGAACAGGTGTCCCTTTGTACCCACATTGAGGTCTCTTTTGGGTAAATTCCCAAGAGAGCAATTGCTGGGTCAAATGGTAGTTCCAGGTCCAACTTTAATGAAGTTGTAATGACCCTTATACACCCCAGCAAGGAAATGTTACAATGATGTAATGAGGAAGTAGCAAAGCAGATGTGACATGCAGCAGACAGAAAGCATGATAACAGGAGAATTTACCTTTGGGGGCAACAATATTATTAATAGGTCATATGTCTCTTGAAACATTCCAAAGAGGTTAAGAAGCTGGGTTACAGGTGAGAGATGTGCTATCAACCACCCTCTAGTGTGCCAGAGGGGGCTAGAGAGATAGGTGTTCCTCTTATCTGAAGCTTCATCTCTCTACCTGCTTCCACGTTCCACAAATGTGACTAATAATTTTTGTCCAATATTTTACTTCTGAGACTCTCATTAACTGGTCAAAGATATATGTAGCTATTAAATATTTAAATATTGTCTGCTGATTACTTGAGCAACTATTCTAAAGTGAAAACAGAACAAAGGAAATCAGAAACAAATGTAAATTGCATGGAGAAATTATTTGAGTTTCAAACGTTTTGCCTTATATCTGCTTCCTTTTAATAACAAGAAGCAATATAACTGCTTAAACTATTTGCCTCTGATAGAATCTAAACACATAAGGTAGACAAATTAGGGAGTTGAGAGCATTCAACTTCCTATCATCTGAAAAAAAAGTGTGTATTTTATCCAATCTGACTCTAATGAAGGAACAGATTTTGCTCACTCTGGCTCCTTTCCCTCCATTAACCTCGTCTGCTTCTCTGAAGGTCTTGTTGGTGTGCATCTGCATCAACTAGTATAGAGCATGGACTTGATGAGCTTACGGTTTATTTCACTGGAGAATTGGTACAAATGCCAGCTTGTTTTTCATGTGTGGAATACAGACCAATTTTCTCTTTTATGTGGAATAAATTCATTCCACAAAGGAATAAATGAATGTGTGAATAAATGAGTGAAGAATGAGTATGGACAGAAACTCTCCCCATTTTCTTGCAAACGTTCCACTCAGGTTCCCATTCAGTCTACTTTTACTCATTCAAAGACGATCAAACTACTCACAAAGCGAAGATGGAGTCTTGCCACTCGGAGTCCACAGTCTGATGCAGGCACAGACGGTACCATTGTAGCAGAATGGGGCAGGTAGCTCATTAGAGGAACACACAGGCATCTGTGGAGATGAGAAGAAAGGCATCTGAGTGCCTGACTGGGTATGAGAGGGTGGGCGGTCAGGAAGGCTTTGCCCAGGAGCTAAAATGTCAACCATTTAGAGAGGATGGTGACTGATCTCCAGGGGAGAAGTGACCTTCCAGATGGAAGTAACAATGCAGTGCTGGTGAGCACTTGGGCTCCCCCCTTCCTCTGTCAGAGCATCCAGAGCATGACAGCTTCTCCAGGAATAAGTCAGGGCAATTGGAAGAGCTCATTTCATTTGTTTCCTTAAGTTTGTTTCATTGTTTATTATTTAATGTCTGAAAATAATTGTTTCTCATGGTTTTTTTTTTTTTTCTGTTTTCTTATTCTTTTCTAAGGCAGGAAGAGGATACATACAGTCTCTCTTACTCATGTGGTTGGAAATATTTTTTTTCCTAAAAGCTTTTTATTATGGAAAATTCCTAATATACAAGCAAGTCGATGGAATGATGTAGTGGATTCTCATGTGCCTACTATTCGGCTTCAACTGTGACCAACTCATCTTTCATTTGTACACCTTCCTGCTTCTCACGCAAAGGGTTTTATGGGTTTCCTTGGCAAATTCCACATGTTACAATTTAATTTATTAAAATTTCAGCCAAGATTTCTAAAAGATAAGGGTCTTTTTAAATAGTTTAACCACACTAACATTATCTTGTTTATAACAACTAATAATAGTGCATACGATATAAAATACATATATGTGCAATCAATTAAAAAGTAAAATTAAATAACAATTTTTAATGTCTTTAGTTTCCTAGATAACATACAATTTCATACTTTCCTAGAGGGAAAGGAAGCTTGAAGTGAAGTAATTCCCCTGAATTCTACCTTATGTTCTGATCATATCTGAATTTGAATTGAAACCCCTTTTGCTCAAATTTAGCCTTCTACCAGCAAGTAAATATCCGGTAGCTTCCATCCTTCCCTTCAACAACTGTCAGTCCTGCCTCCTCCCTCTACTATTTCAGTACCTGCTCCTCCTCTTATCTTCTCTGAGTCAAGTCCATGTGCATATCTGAGCAATAGCTTTAAAGATAAAGAGAGCATCGGAAAGTCCCTTCTACCTCTGACATGACATAAAGAGAAAGTCATAGGCAGTTTCAGCAACTTAAAATAGAATGTTCATGTTATCACAATTCCACATGAGAGAGTAATATCATGTCTAAAAGGTCATGCAAGTATTGCCTTGAATTGTCCATAGTTGTGATATTTAATTTATTTTGAAATTTCTAATTGCTGATGTAATGTGTGTATATATGTATATATACACACACACATATATATGTGTGTGTATGTGTGTGTAGTCAATAAGAAAAAAGACCAAAAAAAACAAAAGCCAAATAGCTCCTCAAAGGGAGTCATGAGAGCTTTATGTTTACCTAAAATGCTAATGAGCTTTAAAAGTTTGACAAGCCCTTGATCAACATCAAGTTAGACCCTCCTTTTTGATAAAATTACTAAGGTTGAGCTTAGAGGCATGATTTTAAGGGGATAGAAATGGTTCTATCTCCTCCCTGCCTTCTTCCTGCCCTCAAACTTCCTCACTATTCCTGAACAATTTGTGTTTCTGCATTTGAGATAAGGAACTGATTTTTGAACTAACTTTATTGATATATAATTCACATACTATACCAGCCCCATTTAATGTGTTGCAACTTAACTGTTTTTCAGCATATTCACAAATACATGCAATCACCACCACAATCCATTTTAGAAGATTTTCATTATCCAAAAAGAAACTTTGCACCTATTACCAGTCATTCCCTCCTAGCTCTAGAAAATCAGTACCCTGCTTACTGTCTCTTTAGATCTGCTGATTCTAGAAATTCCATGTACAAAGGAAATGGTACAACATGTGATCTTTTATGACTGGGAAGAAAAGAGCTTTGAAGTAATTTAAATTCATATTAAGGAGGAGACGATTACTTTCTGTCTCTTTAAATAGGTGTTCAATAGGCGGAAGAACAGATTTCATGGGTACCAGGAGGTTGATGAGAAAAGACCAAGCAGAGTGAGCAGAGAGGGTTGGTCCTCACAGGTTGGACCGGGGCAGGACCTGGCTGTCAGCAGAGGTGTCCATATTTCAGACGTTGGCAGGAGGAGAGGACTTGCTTATGCGATCCCTCGTACAGATGCAGATAAGCGTCAGTGACTGTCGCATCATAAATACGGAAATGAGACTTATAATTAGCCCTCACTTAACTGACAGCTCACCTTAATTTCTCACTGAGCCACTCAGGGAGGAAATGCCTCTACTGTCTACTTGGCTGGTAACGCCAAGTGCAGGAGCGAGTGGTGCAGGCTATTTGCCTGATCAGGCCAGGTAACGGGGCACCAGGCTGTCATTTTCATCATGAGGAAATAGGTCTTTTGGTGTAATTTTCCTACAGTAATTAGTCTCTCTGTGATTTTTAGACTTTGTGTCATGTTGTGAATGCAACATGTTCGACAGCATTCCTGCCGAGGAAATATCTTCAGTGATGGGTAAGCAAATACCATCTTTCATTAAAAACATCAGAAAAATTTCATCTGAAACTTCTGAACAGCCAGGGGGAGGAAGACTCCTAATGACAACAAAAAGCCCACTTATGCCAAAACCCACGTGGCTTCCAGTGCCAGGGGAGGGGCGTCCTGCCCCTTCCACCTGCACCTTCATGAAATGACTGCCTTTATCTCAGTGATGCCATCTTCTGAGATAATTGTTTTCTACTCACCAAATGGTGTTATTTAACTAAGAAAGGTATGCGGTGACCCAAGTGATATGTATCAAATTAAAACACTTTCCTAAGACAGGTGTTTTGTGCCGGATTTTAACTCCATGAGTCCTAATTTCTTTATTTTTCTGTGTAGGTGTGTGCGCGCCTCTCCATCAGCTGTCTCAAGTTGTGTGTAGAAAAAAATAATCATTTCCTTCTCCTCAGTGATTAAATAAAATATTTCTACTACCCCTTTAGAAGAGAGAGGATATTTGAGTGAAAACTTGATTTGAAAGTCTTAGGGCAAGAAAGACGTAAACTCATTGACTGTACGTGAATTTATAGTTAGGTTAAAATTGGGTCACATTGGGAATATGAATAATTAGAATTCTCCATGAAAGCTTGTGGGAGTATAAAATGGTATGATTGCTTTGAAATATTATTTGGCAGTATCTGAAATATTAAATATATAGAACTGATGTATCCAGAGGGGGGGAAAGGGTAAAAAGGAAAGAGGAAAGTGAACACAATAGACTGAGATGGTAGACTATGGGTGATTTGTTGTTGGTGCACTATGGTGGAGACACCCATGGAGGATATTCTAATACTATCTCAATTTAAAAAAAAAGAAGCGTCAAGCCTATGTCTCTTTTACAGTCTACCAATTCCTCTTCTAGACAGTGTGTGTATACCTTTGTCATAAGAAGTAGTTTCTCCATGATAGCAAAAAAAGCTGAATCCATTCAAAGGAGAATGTTAAATAAATGATGGTCCTCATACAAGAAAGTTCTAGGGTTCTAAAACTCCCATTTCAGTGGTGAAAGTCATTGAAATGAGAACCATTTCAATAGTGAAGATGTTTGTGGCAAAGACATCAACGTGAATCTGTGGAGCACAGGAATACCACACGGCAATCAGAAGAGCAAACGAAGATACACAAAACAATGCAGATGAGTTTGAGGTTACTTTGAGCAAAAAAGTTTAGAAATAGACAAGTTGATACCAGATGGTTTAATTCAGCCAGGCACGAACAGACAAAAGTAATTTTTGGGGACAGAAGTCAGAATGGTGTCTTTCTTGGAGGGCGGGGTAGTATTATGTGGCAAAGGAAGCTTCTGGGGGGTTAGATTAGTTTATATGTTTATTTATATTATGGCCACAAGACTGGCTTCTTACATAAGCACTTGTTAGTCTGTATTCTATTATTTTAATTATTGTCTTAATTTTTAAAAAATAATTTTCCCTATCACCATTCCTATGTAGACCCTTTGATGCTTCCCTTTCTCTCTCAAACTCAGAAACCGTGCTAGGGCCAGGTGTGGTGGGTTGTGTGTACCTTTAATCCCAGCCTAGGAAGGAGACCAAGGCTAGGAATTTCTTGAGTCCGCAGGCTTGAGACCTGCCTGGGCAACATAGTAAGACCTAGTCTCAAAAAATAACTGGGCATGGTGGCACGCACCTGTAATCCCAGCTACCTGAGAGACTGAGGCTGGTGATCACCTGAGCCCACTGATTGCCTGAGCCCGCGGGATCCCAGAATTGATGCAGGATCTGAACTACTCAGATCTGATCCTGAATCTAGACTACTCCAAGCAACATAGGGAGACCTAGTCTCAAACAAACAAAGAAACCACACTTCCTGTTGGCTAGTTTTTATAATAAATTTTGCTTTGTTGAGTCACCTGGCCTAAAAATATCCAATTTTTCTTGTAGTCAATCTGTATTGCCTCACTGTACATAATTCCTTGAACTCCTTTCTTTCTTTCTTTCTTTCTTTCTTTCTTTCTTTCTTTCTTTCTTTCTTTCTTTCTTTCTTTCTTTCTTTCTTTCTTTCTTTCTTCCTTCCTTCCTTCCTTCCTTCCTTCCTTCCTTCCTTCCTTCCTTCCTTCCTTCCTTCCTTCCTTCCTTCCTTTCTTTCTTTCTGATGAAAACCTTTTGTCTTTCCTTAAGGTTGAATAGTATTCCACTATGTGAATAGACTACATTTTCCTATTTCTTTATATATGAAATTTCCAGAATATTTATGGTCTATATTCTTCAGTTAGTATAGTTTACTATAAATATGTACATATAGCCTCAACATAAAAGTATATATTAGAACAAATGGGTCTCAGGGAGAGCTGGCTCACTGATCAGATTGTTATCAGGGGCCTGGTTCTTTTGCCCATGAGGTCAAGCCATGTGCGAAACTGCTGACTATTCTTTCAGATTGCATAGAGTTCATTTTACAAAGAAAGGAAATAGGCAATGTTTAATTCAACCTGCTATGCAAGAGTTGCAGTTGGAATGTTCCATGTTTACTTCATTTGGACAGAGCAATTACATAGGAAAATAATTTTGCTGTTATTTTGCTCTATAGGTTACTTTTAAAATATTTCTGAATTTAATACCATTGATAATCCCTCTCCTCTTGGTCACTATATTTCAAGACCTCTTTGGAGAATGAGTCCCACAGATCTGTTGAACTTCTAGAACAGGAAGATTTGCCCTTAAGTCCTTTGCTGCAAGCATTTATGTTACAAAACTTTTTGACTTTAAGGCATTGTCCTGGAAAAGTAAACCAAGTTATCAACCAGTTAGTTGATCTGTTACAGCAAAATTTCTCTATATTTAATTAGCTATGAGCTAAAATATTTGCAATGAAAATGCTTGTGGTGAAAATGTTACAACTTATAGCAAAACCACCACAAACTGCAGACATCATCTATGTACGGTAAGGCAATACAGACTGATGAAAAAAAAAATGGATATTTATAGACTAGGTGATTCAACAAAGTAAAATCTTTATAAAAATGTCAGAGAGTGAACAGAGAAGAACCAAGAACAGCAGTTTGATGTGCAAACATCCAGGTAAGGAAGTGGAGGAACCAGGCAGTTCATCAGACTTCTGCCTTTTCTGACAGGTATCTTCATTCCTGGTGTTGATTTTTAAAAATTGTCTTAAAGTTCACACTTCCCACTTGACCTTCACTTCTAAACTCCAGCCCTAGACTTTTTTCTCTCACTCATTCTGCACATTAATATGCACTAAGAATCCTGAGTGGAATGTGCTGGGCAAATGGGAACAGGAATATGAGATGTTTACAGGTGAAGAGGAACACTCTATTGGAAAGGTACAGATTTGAGTTATAATAAAAGAAGATTCATAGAAGAACTTGGAGGGGTTTGATCTTGGGAAGGCAAAAGAAAGATGGAATGATAAACATGGAGACATGAAACAGAAAAATCTACTTTTACTCTCATTGAAATTTGCATTGAGCAATGTTAGAATTTACTTAGCACTTGTTATTTGCCCACCACTGTCCTATGTACTTTTTTAATCCTCATAATAACTCTTAAGAGGAAGGTACTGTTAGTAATCTAACTTTTTTTTTTTTTTTTTATTGAGACTAGGTCTCGCCATTTTTGCCCCTGGAACTGCAGGCTCCCGTTGCCCGTGGTACCACAGACTCAAACAATCCCTAGCCTCAGCTTCCCAGGTAGCTGGGATTACAGGTGCACACCACCACATCCAGCTATTTTTTGGGACTAGGTTTCGCTGTGTTGCCCTGAGCGGGACTCGAACTGTGATTCCTAGCCCCAGCCGCTTCATAGGCTGAAGCTTACAGGCACGTGCCACCATGCCCAGCTTAATTTAACTCTCTTGATGGAGAAACTGAGGCCTAGAATGGTTAAATAACTTATCTTAGGTATCAGAGCCAAGATACACTAGAATCAAGGTTTGAATCAAATTTGCTTGACTTCTGAGCCTATGACTTCTAGGTAACTACCTCTCTCACTTGCTTCCTCTCTCTTTCTCTCTCTCCCCCTTCCTCTCCCCTGCAACTAATGCACCCACACTTATTTATTCACCTTTGTTTTGAAATTTCAAGTCCCTTAAGGTTTGTGGGTAAAAAACATGGGTATATATGGAAGCAAGAGGAGAATAGAAGGCAAAACATCTACCTTCATTTAATAAGTTATCTAGGATCTGGCTGGGGGCTGGAATTATCTTCTCCTGTTTTAAACTTAGGAGTCCTCTTAACCAACCCTACATATTGTAACATAGCAATTAGATGTTATCATCCTTGGTAGTTCATCATCCATGTTCACTGACAGGAAGAAACAGATGCTGCATGAAACGCATGCTGTCATGGAGGTGGTGGAACAATTTAGGTTTGATGGATTTGAGTCCCTCATGCCTGCTCCAGGCTGACCACTGGTGGCATGGCAGGCATAAGAGGTCTCCATTCGGTTGCCTCTTCAATCTAGATTATTTTGAGCTTCCCAGGAGTCTAGCTCCCTAGGATGGAAGCTTTTCTTTGGTGAGGCTGTGTTAGGTTGAGTTTGGGAGCAGTTTTTCTTTTTCCCTTTTGGTAAAAATCAATGCCTTAACCCTGGAACCGTAGCAGTATTAGCTATCTATTATGATGATGAAACTTTGCTCAGGCAAATCTCTGACTTCTTGAACACAAAAACCCAGCTATTCATTTGATGAAGAAGCTTTGCCACTCACTGCCTTTGTGCTTTCTAAGATGGTTCAGAGGGAATCATTTTGTGCAGCAAATGTAAATATCCCAAATTTACAGATCTTGGAGCCCATTCATGAAGCTTGTTTGAGTTTAAGGGTGGTCTATTCATCGAAAAAGAAGATGAATTCTTTTTCAGAATAATTTGAAGGCTGTGTCAGGCTCTTTGTGCTCCCTGTCTCTGCCTCACTGATATGATAATGTATTTCATACTCTCCCAGTTGAAGTTTTGACCCCTTTGGTTAAGATATGACAACTTCAGGAGTTCCTCTCCTAAAAATAAGCCTCAGTTGGGAGTGTTTGTGTGTAGTATTAACTACTAAGCCATTGTTAATTGGCCATAGAAACTGCCCACTGGAGGGGCACGGGATACAGTGCTACATTGAGGCCAGTCCTGGCTGTGGATTCTCAGAATTCACCAGCTGAAAAACCTACCCTGACCTCAGGTTGAGTCTGTGTAGGTGCTGGTCTTTTCCTTTTGTATTTGGTACTGGATTATAAATGGACCTATCAGCTTCAGCTCAGTTTGTTAGTTAATTGTTTGGGTTGAAGAGTGGATATGAGCTTATTGGTGCTAACTGGCACTGATCAGATGCTTAGGACTGAAAATGGTCCAGTAAGACTTATAGGGTTGGTGACACTTGAAGAGGATATAAACAGGGAAAGAAACAGCTTACATCATTCTTCTCGTGGCCTCTAAAGAATGAAGAAGCATTCTGCTCCCAGTACAGAAAGTGAGTTAGGATACAACAAATGGTCCCTGAACTAGAAGTATTGAGCAGACAACCTTTTTGGATTTCAGAAGATCTGTAGATTCCTGGAGACCTTCACAGACGCCCAGCTACAACAACTGCCTCCTGCCCTACCTCTGAAACTGCCTGAAAAGAGCACAGCTGGCTTTTTCTGGAGTCTGAAAAAAAAATATATACTTGTTATTGGCCAATGCCAACAGCTCATAAAGAGTTGTTTGTTGTTGGTATAGGCCAACAACTCACAGAGAACTGTCACACTGATGTCTCTGACATCACCTTTTTGGGTGACCAATACTGCTGACAAGTGCTAAAACCAGCACTGTTGACAAGTGACCAGCACTCCTGTGTCTGGTCACCTTTGAGAGCTCTCCATTGTTTCTGATCAACCTGACACCACTTTCTGGTGCTATTGCTTCTGTTGTTGTCTGTTCTTGCCTTCAGACTGTTGCTGTGAGGGGCTGTGGCATCACCTAAGTGGTCCCATCTGTGATCGTCTCCAGCTGCTATTGTGAATTGGACTCTGGTGCACTGCTGATTAGGGTTCCACTACCATCAGGCCCTTATGGACTGTACAGCACCATCTTGCATGGTTGGCCTTTGTTTAGGACTACTGGGCTCTGTAGATACTGAGTGATACAGCTTATACAGTGGTTTTAGAAACTTTGTTTCCTCAACTTTCTGTTTGTTTAATAAGCCCCATTGTTCTTGTTCCCTGAGTATGAGTGGTCTTGCAATTGTAAACACATGGGTGACACCCACAGACTGTGACCTGTCCTCCTTAGTACTGTTTTAAGCTGTTTTACTATATAGTTCTAAAGAGAATGAAAATAAAATTACATTGAAACCTTTAAAAAATTGTTTTTTAAAAATATATGTATAATATATATATATTTCACATCTTTGTATTCCCTGGGGATCACCCACTACCGGATCACACCACCACCCACCACTACCTGACCCCTCCCTCCCATCTCCGCCCCCCACCCCGCACCCCAAGTTGTATACTTTAGTTTGGTTGTTAGCCTATTTGGACTTTTCCTCCTGGTCTTTTGCTTGTTTTTCCTATATCTCATATATCAGTGAAACCATTTGGTTTCTGTCTTTTTCTTTCTGACTTGTGAAACCCTTCTTGAGCTATGTAAATAGCTGATGTGATATAACAAGGGTTGCTCTAGGACTCTGAAGGCATATGGGAGTTGAGAACAAGCACAGAGAGAAAGGAGAATATACCTGCAAATGAGAACGCATACCTGAGAAGGATGACTTCACTGTGGTATTTCCTGACATAACTTGAAATATAGAAAAGGAGACAGACTGAGAAAAAAGTGAGAATTAAAAAAAAA
>PVHY01015436.1:0-36020 GCA_004024945.1 Uropsilus gracilis
TGGGGGTAGGGACATGGGTGGGAGAGGTGCGTGACCCAACCCATGTGGCCCGGTTGGAGCATCCTAAGAGAGGAGGGAGCTCTGCAAGTCTCCTCCCTGCCCGTGCCCAGCGCCCCCTGGCCACAGACCATCCCAAATTTGCCTATAGCCTATATTTGCTTTCTTCCTTGTGACCCCGGCAAAGGAGGAAGCGGTGTTACCATCTGTCCGACTCCAGGCCTGCAGGCACTCAGGTTCCCCAGGGAGGCTCCAATAACAGCTAATGGCAAAGTGTAAACGTGACGATGCCTGTGGTGTCCCCTGGGTCGCTGGCTTTCTGGCGACCAGCTGTGGCTTGACAGAAACCTCTTAGACAGAAACCTCTCAGCACAGGTCCTGATTCGCTGCACTGAGCAACCTGAGGACCCAGGCCCAGGCTATCCTCACAGCGCTCCCAGACTTGGGGAGACAAGACCAGAACCCCCCCCCCCCAGCCCCTGATGTCAGGAGTGGGATGCAGGTAGGAACCTCTGGGCTGGAGGCTCAGGAGGAAAGACGAGTAGGGCCTGGCGGAGTCAGCCTCTGTGCCAGAGGGGCACCTGTGCTGGTTTTGCAGAGAGCACGGAAGAGCTTTCTCCTTGTGCTGGCTTCTTGTGCGCTCAGGTGTCCGGCCCAGGCCGGGTGGAGTGCCCCCCACCCTGCCCCCGATCCTGCCTTCCTGGGCCCACTTGCCTCCCTTCAGAGCTCAGGCCTGTCCCAGTAACAGCGGGGCTGTGTGTGGGAGCTACAGGGTGACTGCATGAGGCCAGAGGAAGGGCCATGACAGCCGCCTCTCTAGGCCTGCTTGCCTTGTCCGTCAGCAGGTGGGGGCCGGTGCGTGGCCCATGCGCCTGGGAGGGAAGAGAAAGCTGGCACTCTGATCGGGGCGGCATAAATAAAGGTGTGGAAGCTGGAATCAGGGCACTTCCCAGTGTTTCTCATTTCTTTTTCTTAGTTTCTCTGTTTCTTTTTTTTGCTCAGCTGTTTCCAGAGGAGAGGCAAAAACCCTCCCTCGCTCCCTCCCTCCCTCCCTCCCTCCCTCCTTTTCTCCTTTTTATTCTGGAAACCATGTATTCATCCATTCATTCATCTATCCTTCCTCCTTTCCCCCTTCCTTCCTCCCTCCATTCCTTCCCTCTTTCCTTCCTTCCATCCACCCATCCACCCACACCCAGCTATGCACCCATCCATCCATGCATCCATCCATGCATTCATGCATCCGTTCATGTATGCATGCATGCATCCATCCACCCATGCATGCATGCATCCATTCATTCACATCTACAAGTTATGCAGAGCATTTTTCTTGGTACTTGAGACCAACAGACCAAGACACACACATGCAGTCTAGTGGGGAGACCAACAGCAAGCATTTGAGGGAACTCATACATTGCCAGGAGGTGATATGTACTCTGGAAAAAACAGAGCAGGACATGGGATTCCAGAGTGTATGGTAGTTACAGTTTTGATTTGGAGGCCTGGGAGGCTTCACTGACAAGGTGATGCTTGAGGAGAGGCCTGGAGACAGTGAGGGATAGGCCATGCCAATCTAGGGGCATTTATTCTGGCAGAGGGTCTTGCCAGTGCAAAGCCCTGCACTGGGCATGGGTCATGCCCACAGGATCTGCCACTGCAGGTGGCTAGTTGTCTGGGTGGTGGGTGTGTCAGAGGTGAGTTCAGATTGGGGTGGGGCTCCCAGATGACTTCTGAGACCTGAGGCCCAGAGAGCAGACACTACCATTTTAGGTCAGCAGACACCCCAACTCTGCTCCTATCCCAGACTCCAAATTCTAGGTTGTAGAAATGAAGCTTTGAGACCAAGGGATTGGAGAGGAAGGGATGAATGTGACAGTCATTGTGGGAAAGACACTCTAGGATGTGAGAATTGATTAGATGTAATTTGGGGATGCCAAGGTCACTGGCCCCAGTGCATTTGCTTATGCTGCTTGCCGCAGGGGAGGAGTGTTAGAACAGAGGCATGGACTGTGGGAGTGATCGTTTGCAAGAGCTGGATGTGGGTTCAGGTAGTGTTGCCACCATTTCCTGGTTTACTGAGCCTCAGTTTCCCTATGTATGAATCTGGATAAAGCTATACTTTTACTGAGAAGACTGTGAGGCTATGTCATCACTGGTGTTGCCTTGCCCCAGATGGACAGAGTGAAGCTGTACAGAAGCCTGATAACATCTTAAAATAGTTGACCCTGGACCAGGCACGGTGGTATGTGCCTGTAAGCGGCAGCCTAGGAAGCAGCGGCCGGGGCCAGGGATCGCAGTTCGAGTCCCGCCTGGGGCACATAGTGAGACCTAGTTCCAAAAAAATAGCTGGGCGTGTTGGTGCGTGCCTGTAATCCTAGCTACCTGGGAAGCTGAGGCTGGGGATTGCTTGAGTGTGGTATCCCGGGCAACATGAGCCTGCAGTTCTACAGGCAAAAATAGCAGGAACTAGTTGAACCCTCTGGTTAGATAATAAAGTTGTGTGGTTCAAATATTAAAACACATAAAAAGACTCATAAAAAACACTGAATTGCTGGGCGTGGTGGTGCGCACCTTTAATCCCAGCCTTGGGAAGCTGAGGCTAGGGATCACTTGAGTCCCTAGGCAACACAGCAAGACCTAGTTTCTAAAAGAAAAGAAAACACTGAACTTCTAGTTCGTCCATCTGCCGGCCAACTTTTCCCTTCCCTCCTGAGTAACTCCCCTTTTCTTTTTTTGAAGCTGACTGTTAAACCTCCAGAATTTCTTTTGGCAGACATAAGCAAACAGGAATTTAGATTCGTATTCGTTACACTCATGTCCTAACAGGGAAGATGGCACACACCACCCCGTGTTTTATGTTCTGCTGTCTTCACTTGAACCATTGTCTTGGGAATTGTTCCAAGTCAACACACAGATTGTCCTCATTCTTTTAAAGAAATGGCTGTGTGACATTCCACTCATTAAGCAAACTACTTCCGTTGTGCTCATCACATGCCAGGCATTGGTCTAAACCAGGGGCTGGCAAATTACAAACCATGAGTCAAGTGTTTTTATAAATAAAGTTTTATTGGCACACAGCCACTCCCACTCATTAGGTACTGCCTATGGCAGCTTGCCAGCTGCTTTTACAGGGCTAGATAGCTGCCACAGAGACTGGTCTCCAGTTCTTTGTAGAAAAAGTTTGCCCCTCCTTAGTCTGAACACATTTTTATACATTGACTTGTTTAATCTCTGGAACAATCTATGAGGTAGAATGTATCATTGTTCTCCTTATATATATGGAGAAACCGAGGCATAGAGAAGTTATAGTAACTTATTCCAGGGCACCCAGCCTGAAAGTAGCAGAGTCAGGGGCTTGAACCTGGGCAAGTTGGTCCCAGAGTCCTTACTCTTAAATACTCCAAACCACCCATAATGCATTGCATGACAGGGTGATCATTTTTGTTACTATATTCCCTGTTGATAGACACCTAGATTGTACCAGACAAGCTTAGTGCCATCAATCATCTTGTCCATTAGTCATTTTTCAGTTCCCCACTGTGTCACTTAACCATTCTGTGCTTCAGTTTTTTCATCTATTAAATGGAAATAAAACCCCATGTTAAAGCATGGTTGTGAGGGACAAAGGAGTTACTCTAAAGAACAGAGAAAAAAAATTATTATTATTATTTTTTTGAGACTAGGTCTCGCTGTTTTTGCCTGTGGAACCGCAGGCTCTCGTTGTCCGGGGTACCACAGACTCAAGCAATCCCCAGCCTCAGCTTCCCAGGTAGCTGGGATTACAGGTGCGCACCACCACGCCCAGCTATTTTTTTGGAACTAGGTCTCGCTACGGGCCTCAGGAGGGACTCGAACCATGATCCCTAGCCCCGGCTGCTTCATAGGCTGAAGCTCACAGGCACAAGCCACCATGCCTGGCCTAGAACAGAGAAAAATATTAAAAAAAAAAAAAAAGAACATAGAAAAATACCTGACTACACATAAATATTATTATTTCTTCCTTTAATATGAACGAATATATTCATGGGATGACCTTTGAGAAGAATTTACTTGCTCAAGTATATGAGCCCATGTTTTTGATAGATATTGCCAAATTGTTTTCCCGATAGGATTGTTCACATATTAATTATTCCAATTATATTACCATTAGCAATACATGAGAGTGCTTGCTCTCCATCATCTTGCCAAAGGACTGTTCTTTTGTCAAGCTTTTGGAGTTTTTCCAACCTGATGGAAAACAAATGGAGCTCAGTTTACATCTATCTCTCTTATTCTGAGATTGAGTTCTTTTCCTGGGTTTAAGAATTATTTCTATTTTCTCTGTGTGAAATAATATTTGTTCCTCTCATTTGCCTATTTTTTTCCTTCAAGGACAGTTGACATTTTTTTTTAATTGACTTTTAGATACTCTTAATATATTAGGTTGGTTTGAATTTCAAGTCAGGTACTTACTAGCTTTCTGATCTTGGAGAAAAACAAATGACTTAACCTATTTGATCCCTGATGGTTTTATCTAAAAAATGGGGATGTAGATAGTACCATTTTGTCAGGATTGTATGTGAACTAAACATAATCACATGTATTAAGGGAAGGTAAATCACTCTCTTGGTGATTGACACATAGTAAGTTGTAAACTAATGGAAATATTTCCATTAGTTAACCTGATTTCACTGGCCCAAGTTGTTTGTAGGGATGTGGTGTAAGCCTGAGTGTGTTAAACTGACATCTGTAAAAAATGGCATCACTTCAACGACAATCGTTTATTTCGTGCTTAAAAATTCAGTTTGAATTAGTTGAGGGTAGAAGCAGTGTCCTTTAGCACATCCTTTGTGGACTTAGGTTCCTTCCATTTTACGATCCCATCCTCCCTAAAATTCTCAGAACGGGTGTGTCCAGCTAGAGGGTGAGCAAGAATGTGTGAGGGTGAAACCATGGGAGGGTCTCTTGGGCCAGGCCTCAGAGAGCATTAACATCACTAATCCTGTCCCACCACCCAGAATGAGGTCCTTTCCAATTGCAAGAGAGGCTGGGAATATGGCTTAGGTGGAAACCCAGTGTGTATGGGGGTACAGAAATGGGTTGGACAGATGCAGAAAAGTCCACACCAAGGACCTGAAGGCAGTGACTCGCTGGCCTTAGCGATGCAGGCCCAGAGGAAGGTTGGGTGTGGTGATGAACAAGGACAGTGCAAGCCCAAACCATCATGGGGAGGCTCCAGTTGGAGTGGGCACCAGGCTGCAAGCCAATCTTAGTGAGGTGGGCTGGGTGGCTTGGGGGCCTCATCTCAAATTCTACTAGTGATGATGGGAGCAGAAGCCTGGGAAGGTCCATTTGGTTCTGTTGACTCACGTCCTGCCTGAGGCCAATACCAAGCATTGTTTTTTCTTGTTGCTTCCGTGGAGGATGACAGAAAAGCCAGTCTTCCCTCTGTTCCCAGCCTCTCATGCCTCCCCACTGCTCTTGGAGCAAAAGGCAAAGTCCTCCACAAAAGCCTATGATTTGGTCTCTGTGCACCTCTCAGCTCTCCGCTTCCTCTTTCCCCCCCACTCTCTCCACCCACCCCAGCTCCCTCAGTGTTCCTAGAAGCCATGAGGCACAATCCAGTCTCTGTAGGAGCTGTTCTTTCTCCACGGACCGCTCTTCTCCCAGACGTAAACGGTGATTGTTCTCCTAGGAGGTCCCCTGTCAGAGAAGCCTCCCCTGGTTTCCATATGTAAAGCATCACCCAGCCCTGCTCTGTGCACACATGGACTTTGTATTCTCTTCCTGGTTTTGTTTCTCTTCATGACATGGACCACCCTCTGGCCCCACCATAGTTTTCTTATTTATTCCCCCCATGGAGGGGGGTGGTGTTTGCTTTTGCTTTCCCCACTGGAAAGTCAGGACAAGGCTTCTTGTCTATTTGGCACACAAGTGTGTTCCCCCGGTGCCTGGAACAACACCTGACACAGAGCTGGTGCTTAAGAACTATAGGAAATCTGCATTCAGTCTTCATGGGTTGAATACGGAGAGCAGCAAGCTCTCACCGCAGGCTGACTACCTTTTTAAAAAGTAAAATTTAGATACAGGGCCATTCCCATCGCGGACACATGGTCAGTGGCTGCTTTTACACTACCAGGTTCAGAGTCGACAGGCATGACAAAGACCCTGTGACCTGAAAAGCCAAAAAGATTGTGAGCCGACACTTTACAGGAAGAGTTTGCGGACCTCTGATTTCCTAGGTATTTGCCTGCTGACCTAGTTTGTTTGGTGGTAGTTGGCTAGTGGTGGTTGAGGATGGAGTACCTGGTATCAAGCTTGTCTCTGCTAGGGACCAATTATGTGGCTTTGGGCAAATATCTAGTCTTTCTCACCTTTGGTTTTCTCATTTTTCAATGGGGGGAAATGATGTTGATGATGATAATAATGATAGCAACACATCACCCACTCAAAGACATTTCTCAGTATGAGGCTCTGCATTGGGTGATGCAGAATTTTTTGGGTGAATGAGACATCGACCCTCATAAAACTGATGGAAATAAATGAGGAAACAAGCAGTTATAATACAGAAGAACACATCCAGCAGTGAGTGGTAGGGCCCAGGGCATTGTGGGAGCAGAGAGTAAGGATAAGTAATCAAGGTAGGCTTCCTGAAGGAGGTGACCTGATAAATGAGTATGTGAGGTTGGGAGTATATTTGAGGAACAAAAAGAAGCTTTTGGTCTTCTTTACTGACATGAATGTTGTCAGGGTGTGGGAGGCACTCAAGGGTGTGTTGGATGCACAAAGCTGGACTTCTAAAGATCTATCATGTTGCAGAGATGGACTTGTCCTCCTTCATTATTGGGGATGCTTTTCTGAGATCTGGATTTTAGGAGGAACTTGGGAGTGAGGTTCCTTGGAGAATAGTAGGAGAAATAAGGGACGTTCAGTTGGAGAACTGAACGTTTCAGTTGAGGAAATTCTGAACTTGGTCTGTAGAAGTTTCAACCAAGAGAGACAGAAAATCCAGCTGAAATTGGCTTGGTCAAAAATTGTGCTTGTCACAACTTTGGGCAGGAGGGAAAGGGAGGGAATGGTGGGGAGGGTGGGGGGGGGTGGAGTCAATCCCTGGGATTACAATGATGTGGAATTTATATATAGATAAATCAGAGGAAAAAAATTTGTGCTTGTTAGCTCCCATCACTGAAAACATTGGTTAACATGCTTTTGGGTCCTGTTGGATCCAGACAAAATTTCAGGGTCCCTACTCCATCTCTCAACTCTGCTTTCTTCTGGCTATTTCCTGCCATTCTCAGCCATCCTTTCTCCTGAGGAGGAGGCAAAGACATCTGCCTCAACATCATATGCCCATAATTCATGTGTCCTGTGGAAAACGGGAAGGTCAACTTAATGGCCTCTCAACCCAGTCTCTCTCTCTGTCAGACAAACATTTTTGCAGGGGTCACATGTCAATTCCTGAAACAATTGTTGTGGCCTGGAGAATAGGAAGCTGGGGCTGGCCAGGTGTAGATCACATGCAGATTCCTGAGTGGGGAGCGGAGCTGATGGGGTGGGGAAGGTGCAGCTTTTATAGGGGAAACTGATGGACTCTTACTAGCAGGGCGATAGAGGTCATGGTTACTAAAGTTAGTCCAGAACATCAGCACTCATGACATTTGGGGCCATGGCCTTCTCTGTCCCGAGGTCTGCCCTGTGTGATGTGGCCTATTGGGTTGCATTTCGGTCTTCACCCCCTGATACCAGCAGTCCTCTTTCCCTAGAGCTGCGACAACACAATATCATGCAGACATTGCCAAACGTCATCTGGGGTGGGAGCATGAACCCACTTTTTGGGAAGGAGTGAACATCCCATCTGGGGAAACATCCAAAGGAAAATGAACAATAACTGACACGAATAGTGAAGAAGGGTTTGAGAGTTTCTCAGCTGTAGAATAATCCTTTCTTAATGATCTGCAGCAGGTGTTGCAGTGGACTGCTAGAGTTTTGGGAGAGAAGACAATGGATATTCTCGGGGCTCCTGAGTTGGTTATCTTATGTGTGTGTAGAGGGAAGCCTGTGTGTTAGCTCCTGTGACTTGAAACAAAGAAATATGTTATAGCACAGTCGAGGCCAGAGGTGTGAGGCGAAGATGTGGGGAGGCCAGTACTCCACTTGGAGGCTCCAGGCACTCCTAGTGGTCTCTCTAGCCTCTCCATCTTCACGTGACTGTCTCCTGTCTCTTTGTCATCTTCACGTGGTTGTCTCCTGTCTGTCTGTCTCTCATAAGGACACTTGTCAGACTTTGGGGCCGATCCAGGTCATAAAGGAAGCTCTCATTTCGAGATCCTAAACTTAAATCTTACAAAGTTCCTTTTTTGAATCACATCCTATATGCAGTCTCCAGGGATTTGATGTGGCCAAAGGTTACCATTCAACTCACGACAGACGGCAAGCTGGCAAATCGACATGTTATAATAGATGCTGTAGATAAATTAAACTAGGGGGCAAGATGGAGAAGGAAAAGGACATGTTTTCTGGAGGTCAAGAAAAACTGAGAGTCCAAGAGTGGGAGATTATTCAGGGAAGAATGGGTAGGGTGGGCAAAGACTGTGCAAAGGCCCTGTGGTAGGAAGGCTGTGAAGGAAGCTCTGGAGGCAGGGGAGTGAGCATAGGGGGAGTGGTGGGAAATGAGGCTTGGGAGGAAGCCATTTTGCTTGAGTGCCTGTGGGGACATGTGTGCCATTCAGAGATGATGGGAAGTCTTTTGAAGTCTCTGGTGACTTAAAGAAATCCTGCTGGTTGCTCTGTGGAGCAACTGAGGCAGCAGTGAGGGCTCCTGGGAGCAGGAGGTTGAAGGTGTCCCAGTGAGCTGTGGCTGTGGCCTGGGCTAAGACTGGTAGTAGCAAATCCGGCTCACACTTTGGTGGTTGAGCTCATCTGACTTATAGACAGATGCTGGGAGGGGCAAACGAAAGGCAGCATCCTGGTGTCTAGATTTGTTGCATAGTGCCTGTGCAAGTGGGGGTAGTATTTGCTTTGATGAGAGGGTTGTGGGGAGCAACAGGTTTTGGGGAGCTCTGATGGGGCTCTGTAAAATTGAAGCTGGAAGGCAGTGTAGCATAGTGGTTAGCGCAGTAGTTCTTAGCCATGATGGAGAGGATATTTGACAACGCCTACTCTGTTTTTGGTCATTGCTACTGGCGGGAGTGGTGAGCGATTGGTATCTAGTGGGCAGGGACCAGGTTTGTGTGTATGGGTCTTATGCTCGGAAAAGCCACCTGACATCAGTAGAATGAAAGCCAAGACACCCTGTCTGAGAGCCATGGACTCTGGCTGCCTGGGGTCTGTGTGGATTCCAGTCCTGGCTGTGGGATCTTGGGCAAGATGCTGAGACTCTGTGATTCGGTTTCCCCATCTTTCATGTTAAGGCAGCGAGAGTCCCTGTCTTAGCAGCTCTTACAAGGATGCAGCAGATTGGCAGTTGTCGGGTGAAGGGATGCAAGCTGTGCCTGCTGGCCCTGGGGAAGTGCATCCATGGGCATAGAGGAGAGAGAAGAAAGGGGGTGTGAGGGTTGAACCCTAGGAGGCATGGGGAGGCTGGCAAGAGGAGGAAGCAACAGCAGCAGCAGCAGCAGCAGCAAAGAAGCTGGAAACAGAGAACTCATTGCCTTCCAGAGGGAGCCAGCCCGGGGTAGCAGCAGGAGGTTGAAGGGTTGTAGGTGGAAAGGAGTTGTAGGAAATGGTCCCCTCCACTTCAGA
The DNA here is from genome assembly GCA_004024945.1 of Uropsilus gracilis. Classification (NCBI taxonomy): domain Eukaryota; kingdom Metazoa; phylum Chordata; class Mammalia; order Eulipotyphla; family Talpidae; genus Uropsilus; species Uropsilus gracilis. The sequence goes on from PVHY01015436.1 coordinate 9,715, forward strand.
GACTAGGAAGGTGCAATAAATAACCAGACGGTGGGAGCCGTTGATCGAGCATTTACTGTGTGACAGTCTTGTTCTAAGCACTTTATGCTTAAGAACCCGCTGGGTTTTCAGCAGCCAAGGGATCCCTCACATCTCAGTCATCCGTTACCGTGAATCTAACCACCCAGCCTAACCATGTAAGGTAAGAGTTGTTTGATGACGTGCACAGAGTCTGAGTAGGAATCCAGCAGGGTTTGTCAGCACCCTGAGGAGAAACCTTGGCTCTGCGGGGGCTGGAAGCATCTGGAAGAGTCTTCATTTGCGAGGTGGCTGTGCCCAGCGAGGCTGTGGGCTGGACTTTGCTGAGGAGCGTTTTGGCCTGGCCTGGGCTTTCTCACGATAAGTCAGCTGGTCTTTGGGAAGTGTGGGGAGACAAGTTCCCCTCAAGAGATGGAGGCGGAATGAATCTCCTCAAAGATTGGGGGTCACTTTGTGGCATTCTTAGTGGCATGCACGGCCCTAAGACCCCAGATTTCAGGGGAGGGGGCTTGGCCTCCACCTCTCAAGGGAGCTTGAGGAGCCACACAGCAGAGCGTGCAGGAGAGGTGCTCTTTCTGGGGGTCCTCTCGGGAGAGCATGATGGGAACAGAAAGTTTCAGTAGGTTGTCTAAGGTTACATAATGAGTAGTTAGCCCTGCTGGGGTTTGCTTCTGAGTGGTCAGGCCCCAGAACCTGTGATCACAAATGCTACATGACTATGGCCTCCTTTTGGGGGACAGGGGGACATATGAGCCATTCAAGTGGTTGAGGAGATAACCTTAGGTTGAAGTTTTCTGTTTCTGCTGATCAAGGTTCCAGCCAGAAAAGCAAACACCATTCTAGGTCTTTCAGAGAGAATTTAACTCAGGGAATTGGTTAATGGGTGATGGAGATACTGGGAGACAAACAGGGGCTACTAAGATAGCCTGTAGGGTGGAGAGATGAGGAGCTGGTATGACCAGGACCCAGAGGCCCAGACCCATTTAATGTAGCTTGACTATTGGGCAAATGCTATTTTCAGGGAGTTGAGACCACAGAGGAGGTGTATTTATTTCTGGAGAGGCAGAGCAGAGGCAGGGGAAATACCTTGGCTGCTCTCCTCTTCCTGCCTTCTGATCTCATACCTGGGCCTCCCATTGGCTGAACCTGCCTGGGCCAAGTTGCAAAGGAGTCTGGGAATAACAATTTCCTCCCATAAAGAGCCAAGCAAAGGAAGAGCTGGTTGGGGAAGAGTCTGAGAGCAAGGAGACTAAGGACTCTTACAGATGTGGAGCAGATGACTGCTGCTTTAGTTCGGTGTATTATCTCAATTAACAGGAACTGCTGTCACTGCTATTTGCTTGAGAGTTGATGATGTGCCATGGCTTTATGTCTTCAGCAGGGTTCTCCTCAGCCCTGATGGGACTGTGGTTTTGGAGTTTAGTCCACTTTTCGATCAAAACCAGATCTCCTTTCCTAGGACTTGTCGCAGGCGAGCAGTGCACAGCTAATCAGCTTTCCTCCAGACAGCCCATCAGAGATCTGGCTACTGAGATTATGTCCCTGGCTTTCCTCTAGTCTCCTCTGGTACAGGCCAAACGCCCACTAGCCTTTCATGCATGTCTATAACTCCACTTGGAGGTGGCTGTTTGTGCCTGTGGGTCTTGGGGGGCTCATAATGACCTCAAGATGAGTGCAGCATCTGAACACCCCAAGAGATGCAGTCAGTGTGGGACTTGGGCATGAACAGGGGGAGCTGGGAAAGGACTTCGAAGGGCACCAGTCATTTATGCTTGTCTCAAGGACTCCAGCAATACAGCTGGGTAGTGGGACAGCTTGAGTGAGAGCTACTTGTACCACTTGAATGACATGGTGCCAGTTTTGGCAAACTAGCACTGGTATCACTCTCGGTCCACTCCTTTCCACAACCCTCTCATTATGCTTCAGTCAGAAGGCCTTGAGTTTCCTACTCAACACACCAGGCAGAGCCCAGACTGTTCCCTCTGCCTGAAATCCTTTTCCCCCAGGCATCCATCTGGTTCATTCCCTGATCTCCTTCAAGCTTTTATTCAGATATTCTCTCAGCCAATCTTCCCTGGCATCCTTATTTAAAGCAAAAGCCCTTCTGGGCATACCCCACCTCCCTTTCCTACCTCCCTGTCTCCCTTAAAACTTAACCACCTTCTAGAGGGTGTGGTGGCACACACTTGTAATCCCAGCGCTGGGAGGCTGAGGCCAGAAATCGCTTGAGTTCATGGGATCGGGACTACCCTAGGCAACATAGCAAGACCTAGTCTCTAAAAAACAGCCGGGCATGGTTGCAAGTGCCTGTAGTCCCAGCTACCTGGGAGGCTGAGGCTAGAGATCACTTCAATCCATGGATTTGAAGTTATCCCAGGCAATATAGCGAGACCTACTCTCGAAAAAAACCCCAAAAAACAAACAAAAAACAAACCTTCTGATTATCACCTTCTGATAATCTGTGTTCACGTTCACATAACACTGGTTGTTGTCTCCTAGAATGTCAGGCATTCTCTTGCAGGAAGGTGTATCTCTGGCTCACAGCTGGCTCCCCATCATCGGGAGCAGAGATGTTCAATAAACACCCTTGAACTCATGAATGGGTGGTTGAATCATCAAGACCTCCTCCTTTACTCTTCCCTCTGCCTAGAACACCCCCCCACCCCCCCGCTCCATTAGGTATGATTTCTAGGGACAGAATGAGCTCGCCCCTGTGTCTCCTTCAGAGGGTCTTATCAAGGGTAAGAACAAAAATGTGACAGAGTGTGTGTCACAGTATTGGCCAGAGGTGGCTTCATTATTTCCTTCCCTTTCACCTCCCCACCCCTGTCCACCTAGTTTTTATGGGACAGACCCAGCAGGTTGGCTGGTACCACCGCAGCTTTAACCCCCCAGGCGATATTAACATACAGCAAACGACATGGTTCAATGAAAGGATGTGATAAGTTTTGACGAGATCGGGCGCGTTCAGGGTGGTATGGCGTAGACGGATGTGATAAGTTTTGATAAGTGTGTGAAGTCTGCCCTGCAATCAGAAGAGGAAGCATATCAGTGGCCCCTCCCCCCAGTTTCTTCTTATCCTTTTGTATCCCCCATCCCCACCTCCTAGCCCCCTCTGTTCCCAGCTCCCATTGCTGGGCAATCACCGACCTTCTGCTGGTCACTACAATTTAGTTTGCATTGCCTAGAGTTTGATATCAATAAGATGGACTCCTTTTCTTTCCTTCCTTCCTTCCCTTCCTTCCTTCCTTCCTTCCTTCCTTCCTTCCTTCCTTCCTTCCTTCCTTCCTTCCTTCCTTCCTTCCTTCCTTCCTTCTTTCTTTCTTTCTTTCTTTCTTTCATCTGGTCCTTTTATTCAGCGTGATTCTTTTTCTAGTCCTCATATTGTTACATGTATCAGCTCTCATTCCTTAGAGTAGAATTCCATTGCACAGAAGTACTGGTTTGAGTATTTTTATTTTTGCCCGTGGAACCACAGGCTCATGTTGCCCGGGGTACCACAGACTTGAACAATCCCCAGCCTCAGCTTCCCAGGTAGCTGTGATTACAGGCACGCGCCACCATGCCCAGCTATATATTTTTTGGAACTAGGTCTTGCTACGTGGCCCTGGTGGGACTCAAACCACGATCCCTGGCCCCTGCCGTGGCTTCCTAGGCTGCTGCTTACAGGCATGCGCTACCATGCCCGGCCCTGGTTTGAGTATTCTTTTGTGACTTAACATTTGTTTTTTTTTTTTCAGTTTGAGTTGTCACAGATAAGTCGCTGTGAACCTCTGGCACATCTGTCTACAGGCTCATTTGCTTTCATTTCTCTTGGGTAAACACCTGGGCATGGAATAGGTTCTGTGCCGTATATTTAGCTTCTTCAGAAACTGCCAAGCCGTTTTCCAAAGTGACTACACCACCTGACATCTGGCAGTTGCTGGGAATGTTTCCTTTTGTGTCACCACCTCTTGGGCCTTTGTCAAAGTCTTTTCCCATTTATCGAGATTCCTCACTCTGCCTCCTTGTATTCTCCCTTGCCACAGTTGGAACGGGTCAATTCTTGGAGTTTTATTGATCATCTACTTAGTGTTTAGCTCCCCGCTGGGCTCTTAGCTCCATGGAGGGCAGGGTTTGCTCTGTCCTGCCCTCACCAGGGCCCAGGGCTTGGTGCCTAGCAGATATTCGATGTGTGCTCCCTGAACATGTACAGCTCTGCCTGGTGGCTTAGGTGCTAGAACGGAGAGTCACTTGGTGCTTTCAACCAAAGTGCAATGGTGAAGCTGAGGTCCTAAAAGGTGCAGTGGTCCACCCCGGGTCTCTTAGCAGCAGCTGGGCTGGGAGATGCATCGTGTCTGTGTGATCCCCCTTGAGTGCAGACATCGTGTGTGTTGGAGTAGGAGGCGAGGAGGGAGAAGAAACAGAGGCTGGCGCAAGGAGGCCTTTGAAGGCCAGGATGAGGAGTGGAGGCTCAATCTTCCGCTTCCAGGTTTCGAAAAGGGTGCAGGGCACCCCTGCTCTCTCTGTATGCAAGACCAGGTCTTCAACACCTAAGAGTAAGGGGCTGTGCACATGAAAGCAAGAGGGCCCGCCCTTTCACAGTCACCCCAACAAGCCTTGGTAACAGGCATTTCCTGTTTCCGGCAGACTCCCTGGGGCTCGGTGGGGGTGGGGAGCTGATCTGTGGTTGTGCTTAGCTCCGAGTCCCCTGTTTGTCCTGTCCCAGCCACCAGAAGGGGCCTCTGTTCCTGCACCCACGTTCCCTGAAGAGGCTGCTGAACTAGCCAAGCTTTCCCGCTCTTTCTTTGTCTGGGCAGGATGAGCTGGTGAGGATCTGCACACAAAAAGGAAGTATCTGGGTGCTGATTTGCATGTAGGCAAGATGCCAGCCAACAGATGTTTTGGTGGAAAGAAGAGGGGAGCAGGGGGGTTGCCCCCTAGGAGAGGAAATGTTCTCACACACTTGCTTACATTTTTTTTTAAAGGGCCACCTGTTCTTCACCTTCTCCTGGGCTTCTCACTACCGGGAAGTCCTTCTAGTGGTCTGACCTCAGTCACTTCTACTGTCTGAGGGAGCCCCATTCTCTAGCTCACCCCGGCCCAGAGGGCTGATGAGTCAGACCCATTTTCCCCCCTTTGAGGTATCACGTGACTGGGGAGAAGCCATCTCAGGCCTCAGCTGATCTCCTTGAGGTCAGAAAGGAACTTCCTCAGGCCGACCACCACGCCATCGGTCCGCGGTCCCTGATGATCTGCAAAGCCTGTCTGGAGTCAGCCCATGACTCTGCAAAGGCTGCTGGGCTAGAGAGTGGTTCTTGTGGTCCCTGTCACCAGTCAGATCCCCAGTAACCTGCTTACTATGTGGCACAAGGAAGGTGGCAGCTGGGTGTGTTTAGAAGAGGTGGGGTGGTGCAGTGGTATGGGCATGGCCTCTGGGCCTCATGCCTATCTGCGTGGCCCTGGGCAGGTGATATCACCTTGCTGAGTCTCAGTTGTCCCATCTGTCACCTAGCAATTGGCTCATTAACCAAGTCATCAACTTTTATTGAACACCTACTATGTGCAACAAACAAAATATATGGAGTCCCACTCTGGAGGAACTGATGTTCCAGTGTGTTGGGAGGTGAGGGAAAGATAGACAACAATAAATTTTACTGTGACCTAAAATTGCTCTAGAAAATAAAGTATATTATTAAAAACAATAAAGGTGAGGAAGGGAGGGAGGAGTGGAGAGAGTGAGGGAGATCAGACTACAGCCACTGAACTGGGCATGCTGTGCCCATCCAAAGGGACTGCCCAGGTTCTTGCCTCCTGCCAACCTTGATCAGCCTGCCTATCTCTGCCTGTGTGTTATGCTTCTTCTAGTGGCTAACCCTACCTCTTTACATCAGCAGCAGCTTCCCAAGACACCAAGACAGAGGTTGGGATGCAGCTGGGAGCCTGGGTATCCAGTACCCCTTCTGCGTGATCCTTTGGTCAACACAAGTCAGAAGATGGGGTACAGAAGATGGGGTACAGGCACAGAAGATGGGGACATAGACCCCACTTCTACATGGCAGGAGCTGAAAAGCACAGTCACAAAGGTGGTGGCTGCTTTAGAACTTGGCGCTGAGCATCGTGAGCAAGGCTTGAATTTGAGAGCTATTTTGTATGGAGCATCTAAAGTTCCTCTAAACTGGCCAGAAGTGGGGGATTGAATAGGTTGATACTTGCACAATACTTAGAAACATTCTTAGCTTGCAGAAAATACTCCAAAAACTTCCCCTGACTGTTACAGGGCAGGAGGAGGAAAACTTGAAACTCTCCACCCTGCTCCAAGGAGGTTCTGCCATGGCTGCATAAAGACAAAATATACTCTAGGGCCTGAGACCTTCAACAGAAAACAACTTTTACACAACTAGTGTGTGACAGACAGAGGAGAACAAACGTCGTTAAAAGAGTTTCTCAGTGAAATGCCTGAAGTCACCCCACTTAACTTGTGAGTAAGTGGCCGACAGGGTTGACCTGAAGCAGGACTGCTGAGCCCGCAAAGCTGGCTACAGGTCGGGGGCATCTCCTGCTGGGGACCCACAGGGAAGGGGCAGAGGAGAAAGCAGTGAGACCTAAGTCAAGACAAAGGCTGCCATTGTCAACCTCCCCACGGCTCTCTCACCCACGTCTCTGTTTATTTCAAGCGTCTCCTTCCATTCCCCTAAATCCCTGGTGCAAGTCCAAGGCCAAGAAGCCAGGGCAGCTTCCTTACATGTCTTTCTGCTCCTTGTGCCTCCTCCAGGGCTCCTTGATCTCCCCTTCTCTCAGCTTCTACTCAGCTAGACCTTCTCTCCCTCTCCCTCCCTCCCTGCACAGCTCCACCCTTGCTTGGGATGGAGCAGGGGACCTGGACTCCTCTTTTCCTGGGGGTTACCCTGCTAATGACTTGGTTATGAAGGATGGGGTGTCCTGAGAATCATCTAGTTGCTCGATGGTGCTGAAGAGGCTGGAGAGGGAGTGGGTTTCAAGAGGCGGTGATACCAGCTTTGAACTTGAATAGGTTCGAGCTGTAATTGAATAGGTTGATGGTAATGATGGGTTCCCCCTCCTTTATTCTGAAAACCTGAACCGTGGGCTGGAAGAGATGTCCAGGTTGTCTTTGAGTTATCCTCAAACTGTTCCTTTATTTATCCTATGAATATTTATTGGTCATTACTGCATTCCACCACTGGTTTGGGCTCCAGAGGTGACTCAATCTTAGGCCCTGCCTTCACCATAGGACTTGTGATCAGGAATGGGTGTGTGTGGGGCATTGGACTAAGGGAACATGGGGTGGGACAGTGAGAGTGAGGACTTGGTTCGGACAAAGGAGTGGGGAAGGTTTCCTGTAAGAAGAGGATGAGGGATGAGCCTTGAAGGATGAATAGGAGTTTACCTTAAACACATGTGAGGGACAATTTTAGCTTAGCTAGAAGCCTTTTTTTCATCTCCATGCACATAATTAATGGAACAATTGGCAGGAGGGGCCAGAAAGGATAGTTGTGGAACCCCTGAGTATCAGACCGACCACAGGTGGAATCTGATTCTAGGCAGTTTCATTGTAAACATTTTTTTTTTTGCCACATAATTAATTGCCATAGAAAAACTACCTGGTTGACAGTTAGTTTCATTTCTCCAAGGATGAATCAATGAATCAAACAGCTGACTTTATTTTTTATGTATCTAAAGTAGCTGTCAATTTGGTTTCATTTCCCCATTGATGAAACAAGAAACCAACTCTTCGAAATAATGTGTTATCATTTTCTGGTATATTGAAGGCAGCCTGGTTTTATACTCTCTGATCTCATATATCCAGTAAGTTTGATTACTGAAAACTACAAAAAAAGTACTAGACATTAATGAAAGACTCAGGAGACAAGTGCTTAATTACAGTTTGCAAAAGAAAACTAGTTCTTTGCTCAGTGTTGCCATGAATCTACACACAAAAAAATCAGTTTCATTGTCTTTTTAAATGTCTTTAATTTTCCATCTTTTAAGCCAAGATTGCATTATGGTCAATAAGTTATGTCACAAAAATGTTTTCAGAGAACTTGCCTGGGATGCTTGCAGCAAAGCTACCCTACAACTCTCTCTCTGGTCCTTAAAAGTATCAGGATAACACTAGCTGCTATAACAAATAAACCATTTCAGCTACTTAACACAATAGAAATCTAGTTCTGTAACTGTCCGGTGTTCCTCTGGGTGCTACGTGGGAGAGGCTTTTTCTCATGGGATGATTCAGAGACTCTGGCTGTTTACATTTGTGGCTTTGTCATTCCTTAGATTCTCTGCATCGTTTCTATCCAGCCTATGGATCACAAAGGAAAAAAAGGGATTTGGACATGGCCATCCCACTTCTTAAATACATTGCCCTGGAAATGAGGCACTTGGTGAATTAGCTAGAATCACTGGCCAGAACTAATCGCACGATCACACTCAGTTATAAGTGGGGGACGGGGGAGATGGGAAATGCAGGCCTTTGCTGACCAGCCATTTCCCAGCACCAGTTCCACATTATGGAAGAAAAAGCATCAGTTTTGGTGGATCCCTAGTGACCTCTGCCAGAGACAGCAGAAGTAGAATCAAGATCTGGAAGGTGACAAGAAACACAGTTTGCTTTGGGGTCTTGAATATATTCTACTTCGCTCTCTGGCTCTCTCTCTCCTCACTCCCCTCTCTCTGGATGATGAAGATCAGAAAGTGGTTGATATCTGAGATCTTTTCCAGTTTTGAAAATTGAAGGGTCATTGACTGTGGTTGAAGGGACTTTCCAGCTGGAGCTAAGATGATGGTAAAGATTGTAATGTTGGTGATGGGGGTAGTGGTGATGATGTGATATTGATGGCAATGGTGGTGATGATTAAGATGATGATATTGATGATGATGATGATGGTGCTGCTGCTGCTGATAATTAGTTGATAGCCATGATAATCATGGTGATGATGATTAATAGTGATAACGGTGATGATAGTGATAGTGAGTATGATTATTTCCAGGTTTTGAGAATTCACACTAGTCTGTTATTCATACGCATTATTTATTGGGAACAACAACATGATACATTGATACTATATGGTTCCTATTTTGCAATTGAAAAAATAAATTCAGAGGGGAGAGGCGACTTGCTCAAAGACAATAGCAAGTAAAAAGATATTTCTATGCCTTTTTGGATTTGGAGCCTCTTGGGGATTTATTCCTCACCCTATTCCTTACCTCATCATCAAGGGATCTCCCTTCAGACTGCAGGGCCTGAGGAGAGTAAGTTTGAGAGAAAGCTCTGGAGCTCAGTAATATTCCCACAGAGGGTGCTGTGACCCTGATCGGGAGTGACTTTACTGGCAAGAGTAAAGTGTTTGAACCTCCTCCCACCTCCAGTGTTGACAGTTCTATTCTCACACCTCTCGGATGTTCTTCCTGATGTGAATTCCTCACCTGGACTCTCTCTGAAATCTGTTTCACTGGGCATTTGCGAGGCAGCCATTCCTACGGTGAGCGCAGTATGAAGTTCTGGCAGTTAGAGGATGCTGGTACCAAAGGGAATTACTCAGGCAGGTGCTAGTGGATGCCCCACCCATACGTCCTAGCCCACTCTGGAGTCACCTCCAGAGCATTCCAGATGGTGCCCTGAGTGTCTCTGAGGATGTTTTCTAGCTATAGGAAAATGCTGCCAATATGGCAGGTTGGAAGTGCTGGGAAGTCTATGACTTAGGAGAAAACCAAAGTCAATGATGGATGCGAATTGATGAATGACTATCTCAACCTTCCATTTCTCAGATGAGAAAATTCTAGGACGCTGTCTACCCCAACCCCCATTGGTCTGTAGCAGTTGAGCCCCTATTTTTATCAGCTGTTCGTAATCAACACCTTCTGCATCTCTTCCCTATCCCACTTCCTGGTGCTTTATGAATACTTGTTGGGGTCACCTTGCAGTTTAAACTACCTACATCCCAATTTTCTTCTCAGGGGTTGCTTCCAAAGACCCAACCAAAATAGAGACCCAATCTTAATATGATACGCAATTTTGACAAGAGCACCCCCTAGAAAAGTGTAACACGACTGTAACGTTAACATATACAAAGAGTGAATGTAAGACTAATGTATGTAATTTCAATCACTGTATGACCAGAGTTACACAGATGCCTTCGGAGATGGTTTTAGACAGACCACTAATCCACGACAAAGACCATTAAATCACAGTGATAAGATCATTTTCTGATTCCCTTTCAGTTTTTCCAGTTTCATCATGGAGAGTCTCAGGCTTCTTCTATTGCCTTATATACATTTTCTGAAGGTGAAATCTATCATGTACACACAAAGGCATGTAAAGTATGTATGACAATGAAAACTGTACCCATCACTCAGGGTAAGAATTAGAACATTACCATTTCTTGGGAATCCTTGAAACAATGTTTCTCAGGTGCTCCAACCCTAGTCACCGTAAGAATATTGCTTGTAAGAGCTACTTAGGAGCAATCCATTGCATAATCCAGTGTCACAAGAACACACACAACTGAAGTTTTAGGAATCCGTTCCTGTCTTTTTGAGATCAGAAACATTGTCGTTTATTCCGTTCTAGGGGGACCCAATAAAATGGGCTACAATCCAGTTTGAAATATAATCTTAAAAACACCCGTCCCCAATGTGATCTTTCTTGATTACACAGTTGTCCATTCTTCTGCTCTCCCTAGAAAATTGCAACATGACTATAATACTAACATATACAAAGAGTGAATGTGAGTATAATGTATGTAATACATTATACACTACTCCGAACTTTTAGGTGATCATGTTTCTTGATACTTCTCATAATTTTGCTTTCAGTTCTGGAATATAAAGAATATAAGATATGTGTCTCAAACCGTTGTATTACTGAATCTCTCAATTTCTATACTTCCTGTAACTGGGATTATGTGGATAGAGAATTGCTGTTTTAATCAACATATGTTTTAGAATCTGCGTATATGTGGCTGTAGCTGATCCTTTTGAAATGCTGTATAATATTCAACTGTGTGAAATCACCACAGCTTATTTATTCCTTCTACTCTTGATGAATATTTGGGTTGTTAACACAAAGCATCATGATTACAATGTGAAAAATTATCCTGTCCCTTAGGAGCAAACAAATGATTATTATCACATACAGTTTCTCTGCCTCCCCCTGCTCCACCAGGGGGAGTTTCTAAGGATCTAGAATCTGAGGGACAACTTAGTAGGCTGGTTCTGACAGAGTTCAGTCATAGAAGTTCAGCTTTAAAAAGATGGCTTCTTGCCGGGTGTGAAGGCATGCACCTGTAATCCCAACTACCTGGGAGGCTGAGGCTAGGGATCACTTGAGTCCGCTTATTCGAGATAACCCTGGGCAACATAGTGAGACCTAGTCTCTTAAAAAAAATGATAGCTTCTTGACCTGACCTTTGGCAAAAGATCTCAGTCCCTTGCCATGTGGATCTCTCCCTAGAGCTGCCTGTGATATGACTTCAGCCAGGTAGGGGGTAGGGGAGAGAGAGAGAGAGATAGGTAGGTAGATTACGCAACACTAATAGCTGAATCTCATGCTGATTTTTTTTCTGTCTTGCTCGGTTCACGAAAGCAAGTCACGTGGTGTTACTCGCACATTCAGTGGAAGCAAGTTAGTCAAGGGGAGGAAATCAGAACGTGCACATGGGATCCACTGGAAAACTGGTTGCCAAGGAGCTCTCACAAGCGTCCTCTCTCTGGCACTGTTGTTCACATCTTGTGAAACTTGTTCCCAGAAAGTTTTATTATTTAAACTTGGGAATTTGAGGTCAAAGATAGTTAACGTCTAACCGTTTAGCAAAGTTTTTCTAAATGAATACCCATTCCAGGGAACAGTGTATACAGTTTTGGGGATCCTACCTTCTTGTCAATATTTGATATTTGCCCAACTTAAAATCTGGATGGAAAATAGAATCTTGTGATTTTATTTATTTTTCTTATTTAGTTTTAAGTGTTCAAATATCTTTATCTCACCCATAGACAGTTTCTTGAGTGTGCAATTCTAGGTTATTTTCTTTTTTATTTTTGAGGCAGTCTTGGTTTAAACATGGTGTAAATTTGAAGAGGACAACTTCTAAAATCTTCAGATGAATGACATTCCCAACCACACCCACTATTGAAGTTCTAGTTTTGATCTACAGTCATCCATTTCCTCCCATGCTAATAGTTCACAGGTCACATGGTGGTGGGAGAACTTTGCGGTATACAATGATGTAAGAAATATATATAGAGTATATTATATATTTATAAAACCAAGAAAAATTAAATAAAGCAAAGCAATCTGAGGGTTTGTTTTTGTGTTGTGTTCATTTGCCTGCTTTTTTCTATATTCCACAAATGAGTGAAATTCACATTTCTTTGATAACTACTGAGGTTGTCTATCTCTCCATTAGTTTTGAGGCATCTGTAAATGAACAGTGAAACACCTGTTCATTCGATTTTTGGACTGAATCGCTTGTTTTTTCTTATTGAATCACCAAGGCTGCTTCAGCATATATTGGATACAAACACACAGCGAGTATCCACTTTTATCTTGTGGCTTGTCTTTTCCTTGTCTTCAGGAATTTTTTTAGAGTGTAGACTAATTTATCACTAAACAAAGTGAGTTCCTAATTATTTAACTACAGAAACATATAAGAAAAACTGATTATTCCAACATTATCCAAAACCTCCCCCCAAGATTGTCCAAAAACCCTCAGTTCTTCAGTCTTGTTAACCTCACCATTTGTCCAATCCTTCAGAGTTCATTTACACATGCTTGAAGAATAGACATCTTTTTTTGGCATGCTCCAGCTTTTCCAAGCAGGCAGTCAATGGTGTGATGTACCTTTTCCTTGTTGCCCTCTAGCCAGTAGTAAAAAGAAACTCCATAGTGCAGGAACCAGCAAAGTCATTTTTTTCTCAGGCTTGGCTTACACGGTCTCTCCAGAAACACCAAAGTCAAATCAAACTCAGCAAGACAATCTCCAACACGGAGTTCAAATCTCCAACCTCTTCAGCTTTCAGTAGGCACATTCAGCTTATGCTTCCTGAAAACCATAAGTTACCAGCCCGGGCCAAAGTCATGGCATGGTCTCCTTCTTGCCTCCCCAAATGGCTGAATCCCTTTTTTTGTTCCTCAAGACTCTTTATACCTTTCTTCCCAAGTCTTCCTGCTAAGGACTCCTGGGGTGGGGAGAGTCCTGTCAGGCAGGTATGCTAATTAAAGTACTACCCAGCTCTCTGAAAAATTTGCAAATCTATAGTCATAGGAAAGTAGCTAGTTCTTTATCAAATGTTTGTATCAACTGTTAATGGCCCAGCAGCAGTGCGGTAACAAGGAAATAAAGGACAATTTTGGACATATGATGAGGTGACCAGGGACTAAAGGACAGTTTTGGATTTGTGGAGGGTTTTTTTATGTTTTTAAATTTTTTTTATGTTTGTCTTTTATGTTTTTTATGTTTTTTTATGTTTATCTTATAGTACATGTAATGGGGTAACCAGGGTTTTACAAGCTTATTTCATAGTACATATGACTAGGTAATCAACTTGCTTACTTATTAATAGTGTTTTCTGGCCAGGGAGAGGCTTTCTAACTTTTTAAACTCAATAATCATCTGCCTGCCTCTCCCAGGCAGATTCAAACCCTAAACCTCCTGCAGGTGAATGCCTTTTCACAGACCAGTAACCTTTGTTATGCAGATTTTAGCCACCACTTTCCTCAGCTCCCTGCCCCAGACTTCTGGAAAGAAAAAAATCAGAAACTGCAGTTTACAATTTGTTAACTTGCATCAATTTACCCTTTGCAGCTCCTGCAGCTTAAAAACATCCAATATTGTGGGTTCTTTTTGCCATCCCCAGCCTTTATTATATTTTCCAAACTAGAACAAGACTCTTAAAGTGAGAACTAATTTATTACTAACCAAAGTGCTTATCTAATTATTTAATACAGAAAAGAAACATTTAAGAAAATCCTGATTACCCCAACGGTTGTCCAAAACCCTGAGTCCTTTAATCTGTTTCACCTCACCAAATGTCCCATCAATCAAAGTCCATCAGCAGCATGTGTTTCAAAATACCAGCATCCTTCTTTGTGTGTTCCAGCTTTTCCAAGCAGGTACTCAAAGGTGTGATGCTTTCTTCACCTTGACGTAGTGTTCTCCTCACTTCAGGGAGTCAAAAGAAACTCTGAAATACAGGAACCAGCAGAGTTCATTTATTCAAGCCTAGCTCACATGGCCTCTCCAGAAACATTTGAGTTAAACGCCGCAAGACAAACTCCAACATGGGGTTCAAATCTCCAAACTCCTCAGCTTCCTTTAGCACACATGCTACTAGCCCATGCCGGCCAAAGGCTGCAGAGCCCAGGCCTTGCCACACGGCCAACCTCACACAGCTCACATCTCCCACCTCCAAAATTCCTGATCAAAATGGCTGATTGAATCTGTCTTCAAAACTTTTGATGAGTAGACTTTTTAGCTATTTTAGCCATGTCTTTCTCCGTACACTTTGGGGTTTTGTTTATTGTTTCAGAATCACTCATGATTCTGAGGTCATACAGATAGATATTAGTTCTGCTAAATAGTTTCTAAAATTCTTACCTTTAGCACCCATCTGGAAGTGATTTGAGTAGGGTATTATGTAAGAATTTGACTTGACTTTTTAATTTTTGCTCTTAGAGATAACCAGTTGGACCACCCACCATGATAAATACCTTTTTGCCATGCACTACCCATTCAGTCATAAAATGCTTTTTTCATTGATGTGTGGTTATTTCTGGGTCCTTTTGTAGTTTGTCTTTATGCCTGCATTACTGATCTATTGTTGAGTACAGAATTACCTTCATGGTAGACAACCATCCAATCTGGGTAGGTACATCATTAGTTCTAGCAGCTAATGAAGAATATCAGAGTCCTCAATGGACTTTACAGGCTTCACTGCTTTCAGGGAACCAGACACATCTGGCAGGGAGGCTGGCCAGCAAGGAGGCAGGCATGGGCATGGAGGCTGGGAGCCAGGCGAACCTCCTGGCCCCCAGGAAATCTTCATGCTTTTTCTCTGGGCTCTCTGGCATTCTTCTCTAGCACCTCTCTCCCTAGTGTTCTCTCTTCCCCACAGGGGGTTGCCGCCTTTTTATTCCCTCCCTCCTAGGCCCAGGTGTGCCTACCCACACATGTGCACACCCACTGGGCCAGGTATGTACAATCATGGGGAGGGCTCATTGTCCCAGGTGCTAGTCCTAGAGGTTAATGGCAGAAAAAGCCTGACTAAAATTCATTTGCCCTGCAGCCCACAAAACCACTTATATTATGGGATAATAATTCTTGTGAGATATTTGAATCAAGAGTTCTGAAATGGCTTGACTAGACTGTTCTCTTGTGGGATTCCTCATGAAGTTTCAGTATGATATTGGCTGAGCTGCAAGCCTTCGGATGAAGACTTGGCTGGACTGCAGGATCCACTTTAGAGACCCTAAGACTATAGAGGTGGCCCAGGCACGTGGAGCTTTAGCACCTCTCTTCAAGACTGATTTCTGGCAAATACACAGGAGATGAGCAAGGCAAGAGCCCAGAGCGGAAGTTGCAATGCCCTTAATCACCTAGTCTTGGGAAGTCACATGTTGTTTTTATCTCCCTCTTTTTGTCAGGCAAGACCATTATTGGTCTAACACAAGGGGGATGACAAAAAAAGGGCATCAATACAGGGTTCTATGGACCATGAGAGGTCATCGGAAGCAAACTCCTGCAGTCACATTCTCCAATCTCTCCAGTCTTACTAGCACAAATTCATGATATGCCTTAATATCTGAGGGAACTCATACTTCCACTTTATTTTTCTTCTCTTGGTTTGTCTTGGCTATTTATGACTTGGTGCTTTTCCAAATCAATTTTAGAATTCATGTGTCAAGTTCAGTGAAAAACCATTTTGAGATTTTCATGGAAATTGCATTAAATCTATACCTTGATTTTGGAAAGGGATTTTTGAAAAGATTAAATCTTTTTAGATAAGAATCAGTACACATGTTACTCTATTTACATCTTTAATTTCTTTCAATAAAACTTTATACTTTTTCTCCATAAAGGAGTTGCGCTTTGGTAATATTATATCTGACCAAAATTTGGATTTTTGGGGGGAGGGGTTTACATATTTTAGATTATGGTAAGTGATACCCTTTTAAAATTGAAGTCCAAATAAATGAAATTTTAAAAATATGGAAAGTAATTGCATAACAAAAAAGTGAAACATCAATCTTGAATATTAATTGAATGACAGAAGAAAAGTCATAAAAACAATGTTATTGAATAAACCTTTGTTTAATTTCCTATATTCTCAACAAGATTCTAAGTCCATGATGCAGGGATTGTGTCCAGCTAGGTCACTATTTTCTCGAGCATTGGAGGAAAGACCGAATGATCAGTAACCATATTATCTGGTATTGTAACATCATTATGGTCTCATCTTTCAGTTCCTTGACAGTATATTAGAGGCAATTGTATGTTAGCTATTTAAAATGGAATGGGATGACATTGGTAGTGGTTAAATACATAAAAAGAGATGGGCGTGGTGCCGCACACCTGTAGTCCAAGTGCTGGGAGGCAAGAGGCCTGGGATCACTTGAGTTCACGGGTTCAAGACTACCCCAGGCAACATGGCAAGACCTAGTCTCGAAAATAGCAGCCGGGCATGGTGGTGGCATGCACCTATAATCCCAGCTACTGGGAGGCTGAAGCTGGGGATCACTTGAGTCTGCGGGATCAGGACTACCCTGGGCAAAATAGCAAGACCTAGTCTTTCTCTGTCTCTTTCTCTTTCTATCTCTCTCTCTCTCTATATATATATATAAAGACTAAGTCTTGCGTGAGAAACTTCTTGAGATATGATTGATGGAAAAAAAAATATGAACGTCAATTATAATGAAAGCAAAGTGTTACAGCGCAAGCAAAGGGTCCTGGTTAGTTAAGAGCAAAATAAATAAGAAGATAATGATATAAAGAAGATATTCCATTTAATAAGTACAAATTACAAAAAATAAACTCAAGTTCAATTTTCATGCAGTGAACTACTCAGGTTTTCAGTTTACCATTCACCAAATTCTAGCAAATGTGTGTACTTGTATAACCCACACCCTTATCAAAACATAGAATATTTCCATCACTTGTGGCCTTTCTGAGTCAATCTCCACCACCCTCTTTACCCCAGAAATAACCACCAAACTGATTTCAATCAGCACAGGGCAGTTTTGCTTATTTGAGGATTTCACAAATGGTATCTTTTTTTTTTTTCTAAAAAACAACATTTCCTGATTGAATGTTGCTGAGGTGCCAACATGCAGGTGATTTTGCATATTATTTATCTATTTAGCAGCATTGCCAAATGATTTTATGACATCTTTTTGTTGATTTGTACATTCCTTTGGCAGTAACTCTGTCATCTGCAGAAATGACCACTGTCTTTCTCTTCTTCCTTTCATCCCTTCATCTTGTTCTGTTATGCAAAGATCTTCAATGCAGTGTTGACCAGAAATGGCAACAGTAGGCATCCGTACCTTCCTTCTGACTTTAAAGGGAATCTTTCTAGCACTTCACTTTTATGATATAATATTTGGCTTTTTATTTAAAAAAAAGGTTTGAAAAATAAAAATAAAAAAATAAAGGTTTATTTTTTCACTTTCACCAAACCATCCCTGCCCATATGCCCATCAGCCTTCCCCTCCCATTCTTTCTAGCATTTCTCCCATTCCTTCTGGTAACCATTATTATTATTATAATTATTATTATTATTGCAATTATTAATTTTTGCCAAACTCAGGCTTTACTCCTTCTATCTCTGTGTTTAAGATTTTTTTAAATATTTATATTCCACACATAAATGAAATCATCTTAGATCTGTCTTTTATTTTTTACTAGTTTTGCTCAATCTATCACCTTAAGGGCCATTCTTTTTATCCCCAATCGACCATTTCATCTATCTTTACCACTGTGTAATATTCCATCAAATAGATGTGCTACAGTTTCTATTCATTCATCTGTTGAAAGGCACTTGCGTTGGTTCCAGGATTTGGCAATTGTGGACAGTGCTGCTTTGTACATAGATGAAGATAAATCTTTTTGCATTAGAGTTTCATGTTTGGATTAATGCCTAACAGAGATATTGCTGGGTCATATGGAATTTTAATTTTTTTCCTGAGAAATCACCATACTAGTTTCTATAGGGCTATACCAACTTTCATTTCTGCCAACAATGGATGAGTTTCTTTTACAACACAACCTTGCCAATATTTAATTCCATTCTTTTTTATAAGTGGTATCTCAATGTGGTTTTTAATTTGCATTTCTCTTATAATAAGTGATGTTGAACATTTTTCTTCATGTCTGTTGGCTATCTGAATGTCAAGGATTTTGAAAGACATTCTTTGTCTGATTACAGAACTTCTTTCCGTTACTACTTCATCAAGAACTTCTTTTCCCCCTACTCTTTTATCAGGAACAGGTGCTGAATTGCTGCTGTGTCTTTTATGCATCACTAACTGCTGGTAATCTCTTTGGCAGAAAAGAGAAGCCTTTACACAGGCAACAGGAGCCAATGAAACTGTAATAGCACTGTTTGCATGATATTTACTATACACTTGCTTCTGTTTATTGCAAATGCCCCTAGTTTCCTTTGATATTAAGATGTGAAGTTCTCCTCTGAAATACATTCATTTGTGTTAAAGTCCATGTCCCATGTATAATGTGAACATTGCATTCATTGAGAAAAGTTTTGAAAATAGCCATGTGAGATACACAGTACAGCAAACACGGTATAATGAACTGGTTCAGGGATGTAACCGTGACAATGCTTGAAGTTAAACTGCTTGAGGTACACCCTGGCTGATTCTCTTCCTGCCTTGGTTTCCTTATTTGTAAAACAAGGACAGTAATAGTAGTCTCCTGGCAAGAATGCCATTTATATGTGTGTAGAGGGCAGAATGCTGGTTATCGCTTACCAGAAGCTGGGAGGTGGGGGGTGGGGGGAGATGCGGGAAATGGGGAGATGTTGGTCAAAGGGTACAAAGCTGCACTTATATCAGATAAATCAGTATAGAGATCTAATGTGTAGAATTGATGACTATTCTTAGTAACGCTGATTAGAACACTGGAAATATCCAAGACAGTAGATTTCAGATGCACTCATCACACACACCAAAGCACACGCTATGTGAGGACATAACATGGTAATTAGCATGACTATAGTTATCATTTTATTATGAACATTGACAGCATATCATCACCATAAATACAAACAGTTTTCTTATTAAAAATATATACACATTAAAAATAATGGCAAGTCAATGCTGGGCCCTGAGCATGTGGTGGGAAGTCACGTCATTAAAGTTGTGGTCAAGAAAGTTCACTCTAGATTCACAACACCCAGGAGTTAACTTTCAGCTCTTCACTGTTAATCATCTTGGGAACCTTCCTTCCCTCCCTGAGCCTACTTCTTCCTAGGTAAAATGGGGATTAAAAACTCACAGAGCTGTCATGAGAATGGAATAAATTTGAGTGCCCAATCACGCATTGTAGGCATCTAAGAAATGCAGACATTGTTATTGTAGGATCACGGAGTGTGGGATGACACACCCACAGGAATCTCCTTCACAGCTTGTTAGAAGAGGGATTTCTATTCCTAGTCTAGGCTCCACTGCCAACCAGCCATTCACAAATATTTATCTGGGGTTTACTGCTGGTAAACTCTATGTAGGGGCTGGACAGCTACCGGGGGGAAAAACAATAGTCTCTCCCTCCTCACACAGGCATTTTATTTGGGGGAAATGGACAATAAAGAAAACAACTGCAGCACCTTTAGAGAGACTAGAAAATGCAGGAGTTGCAATTTTAAATAGGGTTGGGTGTTTTCTCCTGCGTGCTCACGAGGTTTTCTCACTGGGTGTGTCTGAGACCTTTCTTACAGGTCACCAGTCAGACTGGATTAGGGCACATATTGATGACCTCATTTTACCTTAATTACCTATTTAAGCCCCTATCTCCAAGTATAGTCACATTCTGACTTGAGAGTTAGGACTTCAACATGAATGTGGGGGTGGGGGGGTGAAGCACAGTTCAGTTCATAAGACAGGAAAAGTACACTGCAAGCAAAGGAAAAGTACACTGCAAGCAGAGGAAAAGTACACTGCAAGCAAAGGCACTGAGGCAGACTGTGCCTGAGATAGTAGAGGAACAGCATGAGGCCCCATGTGGTTGGAGCAGAGTGAGTGAGGCAGGGAGAGATGGGGAACAGTTATATAGGTTTCTGTGTGCTTCAAGGAAGATGAACTTTTATGTGAGGAAGGTGGGAGCCCTGGAGGGTTGTGGACAGAGGACCTGGTTTAGGTATCTACAGGAGATTTGCCTGAATACATATGAAGGGAAGGATCTGGATAATTCATTACAATTTTTTTGAGATATAATTCCCATACATAAAATTCACTATTTCAAAGTCAACAATTCATTGATTTTTCATACATTCACCAAGTTGTACAGCCATCTCCACTATCTAACCAGAATTTTTTCTTCATCCCAAATATGAATTTTTTCTTCATCTCACGCCCATAATCATTTCACCTTCCATGACCTTCTGACAGTCACTAATCTACTTTCCAAGGATTTGCCCATTCTAGCCATTTTAATGAGTGGATCTTATATTATATTAGATCTTATATTATATTAGATCTTATATTATATTATATTATATTATATTATATTATATTATATTATATTATATTATATTATATTATATTATATTATATTATATTATATTATATTATATTATATTATATTATATTATAATCTTATAATATGTGGTCTTTGGTTACTGGCTTCTTTCCCTGAGTATAGTGTCATCGAAGCTCATGCATGACACTGTATTTCATTGCTCTCTGTGCTGATCACATCCCAATGCATGTGTATAGTCAAGTGCTACCTAATGACTTTTTGGGGAGGAAGGACAGTGTATGACAAGGTCCCACTAGGCTACACTACACAGCCTGGGTGTGTGATGGGCTATGCACTCTGTGTCATTACACCCTAAAAATGTTTCCATAGCAATGAAATCATCCAAAGATGCATTTCTCAGAACACGTCTCATGGTTAAGTGACAATCTGACTGTAGAACACATCCTGTTGTCAATGAACGGTGACCTTTATGTTAATGAATTTTAGCTCAAGAAGGAAAGATTGAGGGGTAGGACTGACTTCAGGTACAGTCTGATCTTTATCAGAAGAGGCTGTGGCTCCCCGAGAGGGGTCCTTGCTCTCTCTGTTCCCGCCTATGACAGTTCTCAAGTCAGGCAGCCTGGGGTTCAGCATTTCCCCATCTTTTCATGTTTTCTCCAGCCTCAGCTCTCTCTGTCTCCCCACAGTTCCTGTGCCTTAAGAACATCCGGACCTTCTTATCTACCTGCTGTGAGAAGTTTGGCCTTAAGCGGAGTGAACTTTTTGAAGCCTTTGACCTTTTTGATGTGCAGGATTTTGGGAAGGTGAGCTGGGCAGCTAGGATCCTAATGACTGTCTACACTGGGCAATGGCAAGTGACTCAGCCTAGGCTGTACACCTGGTGCGTAGAGCTTGACTTGGGTGGGACAAGGGGTCAGGGCTAGAGTCCCTGCCTGACACTGGCTGTGTGACCCCAGGTAGGTGGCCTTGCATCTCTGAACCCGAGGTTCCTAGTCTGTAACTCGGGAATAATATCACTTATCCTGAGTGGTTAGGAGGATGAAGTAGAACAACAGGACCAAGTGATGGGTGTTTAAGTGATGGGAACGCTGAAAAGCTGCCACGGGGGATGAGAGGGTGAGAATGCTGAATTAGGCTCAGAGGATGAGTTCTCACCTCCAGCTCCAGCTTGGAGTCACAGGCCGGGTTCTGGGCAGTGGGGGCGCAAGGTTTGCCCTGAGGGTCGCGGCCTTTGTTACAGGTCATCTGCACCCTGTCTGCTCTGTCCTGGACCCAGATTGCCCAGAACAAGGGGATCATGTAAGTAACCCCATGAGCACTGGGCCTGTTTGGCCCCAACCCCGCTCCTGCTGAAGCCCCCTCCCTGCCTGGCTCCCAGCCCTCTGGCTCACATCTCCCCGGCTCCCCGGCTCCTCCAGGCCCTTCCCCACCGATGAGGAGAGTGTGGGCGACGATGACATCTACAGTGGCCTTTCGGACCAGATCGAGTGAGTGTCTGGGATCACAGCGCTGGGGACCCAGGGGGACCTGGCCTTGTCTTGGGCGTCCCAGTGGGACTGAGGGAGCCTCCTCCCGCCCAGGGGGTGCGAGGACACAGGGCGCTGCTATGGGTCTGCGGGGACACAGCCCTGATGGGGGTGGGTCCGAGGGGGTCCCCGGCTTGGGGGCTCCCGTGGCCCTGCCTGACTGCATGTCCCCCAGCGACACGGTGGAGGAGGATGAGGACCTGTACGACTGCGTGGAGAACGAGGAGGCTGAGGGCGACGAGATCTACGAGGACCTCATGCGCTCGGAGCCTGTGGCCGCGCCGGTGCGTAGCAAGGAGTGTGAGGGGGAGGAGTGGGGGGCGGACTCAGCGCCCCCCAACACTGGCTTCTTGTTCCTGCCCTCAGTTCAAGATGACCGAGTATGACAAGCGGTGCTGCTGCCTGCGAGAGATCCAGCAGACCGAGGAGAAATACACAGACACCCTGGGCGCCATTCAACAGGTGCCGGGCTCAGAGACTGCCCGCTAGGCGCATGCGCAGGAGCTGGGCCCAGGGTGGGCGGGGCGTCCTCACGTGACCCCCGGGTCACGTGACCCTGGGGCGCCTGGCCCACATCTCCATCTTCTGTGCTGCTTCCGTCTTGTGTCTGTGTGTCTTCTTCCCTGAGTGTCTCTCCCTCTGGGCCCCTTTATCCCTGTCGGTGTCTTTCCCTCTCATCGTCTCTTTGTCTCCCTTGCTGTGTGACTTTCTATTTTTCCTTGTCATCTTCCCTTTCCCTAGCTTTGTGAAGAGTCAGTTATGGGACCACGGTGCAAGTCACTATTTCTGGTGTATTTACAAGGCTGGGCAATAATCATCATTGTTGAATTTTTGAACATTTTCATCAACCGCCAAAGACCCCCACAGCCAGAGCCCCTCACTGGGGCCCTCTAAATGGCTTTCTTTGCAAATTCACCACCAGGAAAGAGAACCGAATGAGGAAGAAAAGAGGGGCATTTAAAAACCATCACGAAACACAAAAAGTTAATACATTAAAAACAAAGACACCACAAATATTTGAATAATTAAAAGATGTGTAGATTTACCACTTTTTTTTTGAGGGGGGGGGTAGCTTGGCCTCTTAAGTTTTTTGATTGTTCTATACTTGTGTTGCACATATTTCATGATACACTTGTTTCATCTTTCTATTATATATCTTGGGGGCAATCTTTGGTGGTCAAACGTATCACTTATAAACTCAGTAAAGAATGGGAAAAGGTTGGTTTCTTATTTTGTCAGTGGGAAATGAAACCAAACTGACAACTAGTTTAAATACATATAAAACAAGGTGGTTGATTAATGTGTCAGAGAAATGAAACCAAACCATTTATTATTTGATCTTTTATGCAAAATTGCTCTACAGCTAATAATTATGTAGTTAAAAATTTTGCAGCGAAACTACTGTACATGCTATCCTGGCTCTGAATTTTTCTGGTTTGGGGATTTCATATCAATTGCCTTTTGTATCTGGATTCTCTCCCTAAGCATCACGTTTTCAAGATTCATCTTCTTTGAATGTGTGCTTGTAGTTCCTTTCTTTTTCCTGACCATGTTATATTCCACTATGTAGCTGAACTACACTCTACACATTCTTTTCCTGATGGGCATTTAGGTTGTTTCCACATTTTTAGTGATTATGAGTAATTCTGCTGTCAACATTTGTGGACAAGTACTTGTGTGAACATTCTTCATCTCTTCATATCTGCCTCTGTCTTTGTTTCCTCATCTCTCTTTCTCTCCCCTCCCTCATTTCTGCTTGTCTCTTTTCATCTCTGCTCCCTTGTCTCTGTCTCTCTGGGTCTGTACTGGGGAGGGGGCCTCACCTTCTTTCATCCTTCTTCCCTCCCTGCAGCACTTCATGAAACCCTTGCAGCGGTTCCTCAAACCTCAAGACATTGAGACCATCTTCATCAACATCGAGGTAAGGCAGCTGGTCTCCAGCTCTCCAGGCGTCTGTCCAGTGGGGAAAGTCTGCTGACCTCTTTTGTCCCTGCAGCATTGTGGTTGGGAGTTGAGCCACGCAGAAAGGGTGTGAAACTCTTCTCTTGCCTGGCTTCCGGAGCCCCCAAACATGGTCCTAACCCCAGCCCCCTCTCTGAGTAGGACCTGCTTCGAGTGCACACCCACTTCGTAAAGGACATGAAGGAAGCCCTGGCCACTCCCAGTGCACCCAACCTCTACCAGGTCTTCATCAAATACAAGGAGAGGTGAGACCCGCAGACCAGCCAAGAGGTTTTCCTTCTCTGCTCATGGATGAGAAGTTGCCGTCTCTGATTCACTTCCCTGCTCTGCCTTTTTGTGAGCTGTGTGGCACTGAGAAGTCACTCAGCCTCTCTGTGCTTCTGCCTTTGCATCCATAAAAGCAATGTGGCATGGGAACATGCCTTGTAGGGTTGTGGTAAGGACTGAATGAATTGATCCCTAAAGTGCTTGGCACAGGGCCTGACACCCAGTAAGTGATTAGTGTTTGAGCAGAGATGCTACACCAGGTGCTGTGCTAAGGGCTTCTTGTGCACAACCCCACTTCATGCGATAGTAATTGGACGTGGGCGGTGCCATTGTTATGTCCTTCAAGAGACAGGGGTCTAAGTCTCATCGTCCCCAGGGTGGGAAGAGGCCAGGCCTGGACTCACACCCAGGTCTCCCGGACCTCAGCGCCCACACTGTTTATCTGTGTTCTTCCTGCAGTTTCCTTGTCTATGGCCGCTACTGCAGCCAAGTGGAGTCGGCCAGTCGGCACCTGGACCAAGTGGCCACCATCCGGGACGATGTGAGGATGAAGCTGGAGGTAGGGACTGGGCTCGCCCGTTCCTTCCCAGTCCCCCAGGACAGCAGCAAGGAGACTGAGCTGGAGCAGTGTTGCCACTCTGTGCCGCAGCTCAGTCTGGGGTCTTCCTCCTGCAAGTCTGGGGGGGAAAAGAGGTGCTGACCAACCGAATCAGAGAAATGGAGTAGGTCAGGAGGGACCAGAGCTGAGCCCCGACCTCAGGGAGACCCCAGTTCTGGGCTGAGTTCCGATGTCAAGCAGAGATCCTGACCCTGAACTGAACTTTGACTCTGAACTGAACCCCAGCCCCAGGTTGCGCCCCAAGTCGGGGCTGAACTCCAACCCGGAGCTCACCCGGAGCACTGCTCTCAGCCAAACCCAGATCCCAGACTGAGCCCCAGGCCTGGACTGAGTCCCAGCCTGGAGCTGTGTGTCCAGTGGAAGCAATGGCAGCAGGCATGATAAGAACCCGTATGTGCGTGCACATGCGTGTGTGCGTGCACACGTGTGCATGTGTGTGTCCATCTGTTTCTGCCATCACAGGGGGGTCCTCTGGATCTGTCCCTCTCCCCTCTCCAGCCCTGCTCATCTGGCAGAATCTTGGGCTTCCATCCGGGCAATCTTCCAGTTGGATCTTCAACTGCCCTTCCCCCCAGAGCAGTCTTCATTTCCTGGAGAGATACGGTGCTTTGGGGTCTAGAACAATCCATACTAGCCTCCCCCTCCTCTGACTCACCCCTTCCTCTGACCCCCAGGAGTGTTCTCAGCGAGCAAACAACGGGCGCTTCACCTTGCGGGACCTGCTGATGGTCCCCATGCAGCGGGTGCTCAAGTACCACCTCCTCCTCCAGGTGTGCAAGAGGGGCCCCCGGAGGCTGGCTGGCACTGTCTCCCGGGTCATAGCAGAGGGAGCTGGGAGGGATCCTTCAGGTCACACCCCAGCCCCCAGGGACCGTGGGGTGAGGAAGGGGGAGCTGCGGGGCCAGGCTGGTTCGGGAGGAGGGCCAAACCCAGCTGTGGCCGTGTCCCTCCTGGCCACTCAGGAGCTGGTGAAGCACACACAGGACCCTGGGGAGAAGGAGAACCTGCGGCTGGCCCTGGACGCCATGCGGGTGAGTGGGGCGTGGGGGCGGGGCCAGGGACATGGAGGCAGAGCCCAGTGGAGCTGTCCCACAGGGTCACGCCCGCGGTGACTGCCGCACGGTGACAAACCCATGGAACAAATATGCTACTTGCAGTAATGCCTTCATGCCCCAACATGCTCTGGGCACGCTCTTTCAGCCTGAAGTCAGG
>PVHY01015437.1:0-35998 GCA_004024945.1 Uropsilus gracilis
TCTTTAAATCACCTCGATTGAGTTGCTTTATTCATTTACATTTAATGCTATTGTTGATGTATTTGGATTTATATCTGTTCTTTTACTTTTTTTTCTTGTACATCACAAGTCTTCTCAATTTCTCTGATCCTCCTTTACTGCTTTTATCTGCCACTAAAGAAATAGTGTCTAGTGTAATATGTTAATTCCTTGAACAAGCCTTTTCAGTATTCTCTCTCTCTCTCTCTCCCTCCCAGCCTCTCTCACTTTCCACGATTTCTGTGTTGTGGGGATGTACCCAGTGATCTGGATAACCCAGGACTTCTGACATTGGGGAACTAGCACTATTGGATAGATTGCTCAGTATTTTATTTAGCATCCAGTGTGGGGAAGCATGAATAAGTTGTGTTTGTACACGTATGCATGTAGAATTCTTTATAGATACAATATTGAGAGTAGAACTGTGCAAAGTTGTGGGAAGAGCTGCTGGAAAACCAGGAAGATTCTTTAGTTACTGAACCGTAATTTCATAGCATAGCACGTAAGTCATAGCAAGCTGACATCTACCCAATAGAGTAGCTCACTGAGAGAAAGTAAGTGATTACTAGGCTGTTAATTAACAGAAGGAGCTTTTTAAGTGTATGTTGAAATTTCAGACTTTCCTTTTCCCTGCAGTAGTCTTAATTTTGTCAAGGTCACTTCTACTGGACTACAGAAGTATTTCCATGACTGAACCTGATATTGATCTCCTGATAACTGTTAATTTACATTGTTCCCCTATTTTGAGTTCATCCAGTCATGATAGTCATGATTATTTCCCACATTTTCTACAGGGAAAGAATCTATTTGTATTACTGAATTAAAAGTAGTCATACTGAAGCCGGGACCCAAAGATGAACCCTGGACCCAAAGATGAACCCAGTTCCTTTCATTGAGAAAGGAATGTGGGCATTGCAGTCATCGGAAAGACAGAGACTAAGACTAGCCTGAGGCCAGTTCCCCTTTTAGAGTAAAGTGATTACCTGGGCAGATTTGGCATTATGTAATGTAGTGTCCTGAGGTCAAGACAGGCCCAGAGGGCAAAGGGAGGTAACACACCAAGGTGGGATGGTGAATGGGAAGCAGGGAGAAGGATTAAAAAAAAGGAAGGTGGAGTGGAGAGATATACAATTTTGGAGAGGAGTGTGGAGAGTGGAGTGAGAGCGAGAGCCTGGAGATTGGCATCAGGCGCGGAGGTTTAGGGCCTCAGAAGAAGGACCCAGCTGGGTCCTCTGGAGCTTCCTGACCTCCCCAGCATTTGGTTCCTGAGGAGCAGGACCTGTGTGAAGGTGGAGGAGGGGTGACCCTGGTGAAGTGCGGAGCCACAGTGACACTCGGACAGGCCTGCCTTTGGGAGACCGTCTGAGCCCCACCTGTGTTGGTTGGATTCATCTGGTACCAACTGGAGCGATAGGATTGGTAGTCAAGGTCCTGGCATTTCCAACCAGAAGTGCCCTAAGACTAAGGTAAACCCCACGAAGCTCCTTGAGGAGCAGAAGTGGGGCTCTATTCTGTTTGGAACATTTGTGAGGGTGTGGACTCTTTCGGTTTGTTTTTTTTCCGTATCTGGAAATAAATCTCTGTCTATCCTGGTTGTTAAGGTTTGATATCTGAGCAGCTGCTGCGTGCAGGCGGGAGAACCCATAGGAAGGAGGAATTTAAACGGGGGTGTCCCTATCCCCCCATAACAATACGGCAATTGACTGCTGTCTGCATCTATTTGTTCTTCAAGATTATCAAAACAGTTCTTAGTCTCAAAAGCAAAACTCATCTTTTTAAAGATCTAATCAGTGCTAAGTTTGGATCTTAGAATTCTAACATCGTGGAAATTCTGGGTTAACTATGGTGTTGGTTAAGCTTTGTACTTGAAGTACAAGTAGCTCATGGTTGATTTTTTTATCATTCATATGAATTTTCAAAACTAGCTTCTGTGGCAATTCCTTTTTTTTGCCTATGCTCCATCTCATCCTACATTATCTCAAGTTCAGCTTTAAATTTCATGAAGTTCTCTATTAGACTGAAGATGATTACTGAAGATGAAGATATCTGTAGAAGAAAAGAACTTGAAGAAAATGAAACCATTTTGATTTAGAAATGCCAAACTTTAATAATAACAATTAAAATATTACTCATCACTGTTAAAACATCCACAGGAAGTGATCTGGTATTTCATTATTTTCTTTTTAACATTAGCATGTAGGGAAAATCAAAATAAATCAAGGCCAGGTTAAGACATTTATATAAATGTGATTCATGCTGAAGGATAACTTCCCAATATATTATCATATTGACTGATAATTTGTTTCTTTCTTGACAGAAATAAGAGGGAAATGGTTTATATTGCTTTCTATAGGATGGTTTGATCATTGATATTATGAACAATATGTGGGGAGAGGTGACAGAGGTAATTCTTCCCTCTGCAAAGATGTTAGAACCCACATTACGCTTCTGGTATTTCAGTGCTGGGTGTTGCTCCTACCCTTTCATATTCCTGATGGTGATTTTCTACAAGTGAGATAGAGTACATCAAAGATATGTGTTTGTGAGACAATAGTGCCAGGAATGTTTTAATATCATCATATCAATGAGGACTGTGTGAAGGGTAGGTAGAAAAAACAGAATCTGCTAATCAACCTGACCACTTCTCATTCAAACTATGTCCTCACAAATCCAAATTATCTTGTTGGGGAAAAAAAAAAAATCCTTGATTCTAAGATGCTGCAAGTTTTAAGATTCCTCTTCAATTTAATATAATAATAATATTCAGGGGCAAGTTTTTATATTTATAGAAAGAGTATCCCAATTTTGGAAACATTAAATTGGGAGAAATGTATCTTAGAATCAAGATACTTACTCAAAACATCTTTACCATTTTCTGTAATGAACTCTGCCTCCTCAAGGCCCCTTAACAAACAACATGAAGGGAACTCTTTTCTTGGTTCCTGTTAGTCAGCAAGACCATGGGATGTTTGATCTGGTAGCCCCTTGAACATCCTTATCCTGTGCCATGTAGGACTATATTCATTGCAATAGTAAGTGAATTTCAAGCAGAAATTAGAATGTATAAGCTTAGATGAAATTTCTGTAAAGATAAACAAAGATAAATACCAAAGCCCAAACTTGACTGGAACTTATAGTTTATGAAAAACCCATGTACTTGAAAAACAGTATAAAGAGTTCATCTGTTTTATATACATCTATTTGAGATCCTCTCAGTTAGAGGTAAATTTTTCCTTATATTAATAAAGCTTTAAAGAAATACATACTGATGCAAAAATCTGTCATTGAAAGTTAACATAGGCTATAAGTACCATGGTGTCTCTGACTGTATTTAGGTAGGTTTTCTGAGACTTTTTATTTTATTTTTTTAAATTATAACTGTTGTTATTATGGTACCATGTTGCGTCACATTGTATAACCTTAATTACTTGCCTCTGATTGAAATGTTTGGTTTTATGGCAGTAATTTAAAATAAAATCCAAACCCCATGTTTGTAGGAACAGTAATATGTGGTGAGAACTATTCTGTTCATCTAAATTCCAGGCCCATTGGGCCAAGAAACAATATTGGTTCTGTGGTGTGGTGTTGAAAGTTGTCATTATATGGTCTTCTGAAGTGCTTCCCTTATGGGTCTCATCTAAAGTTTGGGGGTTGTCAAACTTTCCCCATTATCCATTTATATTCTCTTCCAAAGAATCTGTCACACGGTCTGAGAGGGGTGTTACAGACACCAAACATAGGCACAGATGATATGGAAAAGCTCTATGAGTAACTCTGCTATTATTTCTGCCTTACCTTTTTTTTTTTTTGATTGAAAACTAAAAGTCTACAGTCAAGTTGACTTTCCACAGAAAGATTTCCTTATATTAAACAAAGGATCTTTTATGATAGCTTACATGCTGAAAATTACAGTTGCTTTCAAGTCATATTTACTAGGTTTTATCTTATGTTGTCAACAGCTATTCCCACTATAGTACCAAGAAATTTTGACCCTTCAGTGTGATACTCTTTTTTGCTGAAACAAAGCCAATTAATTGTGGTCAGTTTCTTCATCATCGTTTCTTCATCATCATCATCATCATCATACACTAGTTCTATGTCTGAATCTGTTAATTCATTTCTTTGTCTGGGTTATGTTCTAAGAGTTCTAACCAATGTTTTTTTTTGTTTGTTTGTTTTTTACCTTTAAAGGCCAACTTTAGTCTAATATTTTCCTTGAAACTTTCCTCAACATCGTTCACTCATAGAGCTATCATCTTATTTTGAGAAATAGTTCACCAACATTTACTGTTTTTTCTCACATTTGACATTTAATCATTTACCAGTTTTGCTGTTTTCCAATTGTTTCCCTGTTTGTTTACTATTTTCAATGCCCTTTCAAACTCATTTACAGAGAGCATATGAAATATTTTATGTGGCCTTTATAAATTTGCTATTGAATACGTAGGAATATCCTAGTAATGATTAACTAAGTTCGAATTGAACTTGTTTTTCAGATTTTGATTTACAGTAATGGTTTCATTGAAATTGTCTAACCACTGGCATGAATAAAGCATCAATTTGAAAAATGTTTAAATATAAACAAACCAGAATCATTGTCACTTATGTGTCATAGAATAATGTAAAGTGTCTGAATGTGCTTGAAATTAGACCAGGTGACATTACTCAATATAGAATTTCTGTCTCCAAGAAATTATATTTGTATCAACATTGAACCTAATCATCATAATATCCTTTAAAAAGGCCAATATTTATAATAAGTTATGATATTTGCCTATATAACAGTGTGGAACACCATAAATTTTTTTTTATTGTGCAAGTGTTGAGCGTATTATGCAATCATCGCTGACAGTCTGTGTATATATATATATAGTTTAGAAAATGTATACTGAAACCCCCCCTAGTTTAACCCACTTATTTAGGAAGACAAACACAAAATGAGTAGAGCAGAAAAAAGGCCCTGTAAAATAAGTATGTTTTAACTATTTATATATTTTACTAACTTTTGCTAGTAAATTATTTTTATTTGTAAAATATTCAGAAACATCATTATTAGATCATACTTTTTGACTGAAACCAATGCTTTTCTTTCTTCTGTTGTTGGAATGATGCAATTTATAGTTAAATTTATAGCATTCTTTTGTTTTGACATCAATAGTGTGACTATGATTAGTGTTTATCAGTGCATTTACTTGTAACACCTCGAACAATTTAGTCTGCATTTACATGTTTGAGAATACAAGGAACTTGAAGAAAATGCAGTTGACTCATTCTTTTTAATATTAGTCAGTCTGATATAAGTATAAAGGACAACTTGACCATCTCATAGCTCTGCCCTTGCTCCTGGGGCATAATCATGTCAAGATTGCTTTGGGAAGAAAAGGTTATTACTTGCTTCAATTACTTATGAGATAAAGTTTTCCAACTTGCCTCCCTGGTATTATGAGTACAGGGAGGCTGTTTTATCTCAGTATCACGATGTGTATTTCAAGAAAGTGAGAGGAGATGTTCAAGAGATGAAGAGACATCCAAGTATTTACAAATTTCTCATTGTGCTTTGTGACATTTATGTTTGTCTTAATTAAATTGCACAATGATCTCAACTATTGCAATTACTTAAGGTAGACAGACTTCTCAGCAGTAAATATCTTCCTCCCACTCTAATTTTCCCCCTTAGTTATTAGAGATGATATTTAATTCTGTTCCCCCATCGTTACTATTTTTTCTCAATCCATTTTCTTACTCAGTGAGTTCCTCTCTCCATAGTCTCTGGAGAGCTAATTACAGACTAATCAATCTTCCCCACTGAATCATGTTTAGTCTCTTTGCTCTCGTTGTATAACCTATGCAAAAAGCATGAGATAATATTCTTCTAGGAAAAATTGAAGATTAAATTTCTTAGACATTTTGGGTTCAGTGACACCTTTAAGAATATAACAAATGCTATAGCTCCTCTCTGCTTTACAAAGACCACATAAAATCTTTGACTGTCTATTTTATCTGCTGAAAAGATATCGTTTTATGCACTTCTATACTCAGTCCATAGATCCCATATTAAGAAACCTCTTGTGGCTCTATGCTATAGAGATCTTTATTTTTTTCCAGGTGCATTTGATTTAAGATGGCCATCCAGGAATTAGATAAGCAATTGTTTAAAGTAAGCAGAATGAAACAATTTCATAAAAGTGTTTCTGTGACTGTGATAGAATAATAGAAATCTTTGAGAAAGGCTGGGCAGTCAGTACATTTTTCCTTATGTATTGTGTTTAGTGTGTTTTATCAGTGATAACAAAGACTCAATGAGAGTAAAGTAACTAAATATGACCCAGTGGGGAAGATTGATTAGTCCTTGATTAGTTCTCCAGAGATAACAGTAATATGCTAATTGGCAAGAATCAGTTCCACTCATGACAATTTTAATCTCATCATATTAATGTGATAAGAGAAGAAATTTGATATTATGTTCAGTTTATATTAAATATTTTGGTGGAATAATTGACTCATGGCAAACAGAAACATTGTATTTTGAACTACAAACATTTATTCATGTCATAAAGATAACTCACAGTTTAGATTGAATTCTGAAAAAAAGTGTCACCTGGGGGAGTCACTAGAAAGTTCATTCAGATGTTCCTTCAAAGCAGAAAGTCCTCTTTCTGACAGAACATGATCTTGAAGAAAGACCACTGGACTGAACTCTGCCACTAGCAGCATAGGGTGACTGCCTTGTCATGGATTATCCAGAACTCCCCTTGTTTTAGCACCACTGAGAACTCACTTCCTCCCCTAGTCCATCTCCACTAGTCCCTGTCAAACTGGGATGGTTGATCTTAATATGTGCATTGATACAAAGCCTCTATAAAAAGGGGTGGTTCCTTGTTTCCTGCCTGACCTAGTGAAGGGCAGAGCCAAGCAGTGATTTGGAGCTGAAGAAGACTTGAAAGAATGAACACACAGAAAACTTGGAAGAAGCCTTGGCAGATGCCTATGGAACATAGACATGTAAGGAAGAAGGCATGCTAGTGTCTTGATTTTGGGTTTGTACCAGAGATTTGGAGAACACTGAAGGAGGCACAGAGTTGAGACATGTAGAGCCACTTGAAAGAGACATGGTTGAGAGACCTGTGGGGAGACTGACAATGGCAGCTGTTAACTTGATTTTTGCAGTTGTTAGTGGGCAAACTGAGGAACATCGTGAGACCCCCCAAACGTGCACGCTGTAAATAGGTTCTACCATTTTCCACATAAAAATAAAGCATATTCTTAATGTGTAAGACCTTCAATAGAAAAGAACTCTAATAGAATTAGTGTACATAGCCTAGAGAAGATAAGAAAGGGTAAGTTTCCCAAAGAAAAAGGAAAATTACCCACCCCCTCTTGGGTAAATGACCAACTGAAGAGGTTGGTCCAAAATGGAACCAACTGAGCCTGAAACCTTGCTACAAAGTCTAAGGCACCTTTTGGTGGGGACCCATAAAAAAGTGGAGGGACCAGGGAAGTTTGGGCAAACTCTAAATTACCTAACGCCTTAAAGACAGAACTGTGAGGAGAGGCCAGGTGTCTTTCATCCATTGCATTCTTCCAGGAGACTGTGGCTTGGCTACTCTGTTTATTAGAACTGGGAGTTTTCAACACAATTAAAAAATGTTTTAAGATAGACCTATGTTGTTCTACCTCCTTCTCATTCATTGAGTAGCTCCTCCCAAACCCTCTATTCTCATTGTCATGGTCTTGTTGAGTTTCAACTGAATTCCAGCCTCTTATCAGTAAATAGAGATTAGACAGTAGTTTGTGAGTGGAAAAGTGAATTCTGATGGCATGGAACCCACTTGTGTAGACTTCACCGATTGTTTCCTGTCACCTTTAGTCATATTCTGCTGTTTGTAAACAGAAAAAGGCAGAGAAATGTCTATTGAGTAGCTTACTATGGCTCTTGCAGCGCTAGTAACTGTGTATAGTAAACCTGGCAGTTCCAGAAATGTGGTCTATTCTGGTGAGCAGAGAGGAAGAAAATTCTCTCCAGGTCCAGTTCTCCCACCACCCAGCTTCCTAAGAATATCAATTTCCATTGAAATTCAACTCAACCAAAATGTTTTTTGTTGAAAATTCCTGATCTTGTAACACATTCAACTATTTTTAAACACCCAGAGTGACATCATTTGAAGGTCTGGGATTATTGAAAGTGAAACTGCTTTAAATACAACTAGATTTTTCTCCTGGAGATGGAAATAACAGTTCTTTAGTTGTCTCCTTTAGTGTGCCAACTGGTGATGGCAAAAACAGAAGCTTGTTTCTTTGCTAGCTTCTATTAGGAAGGTTTTCAGACAAGGTAGTAATTTTTGGGAATAAAGATAATATCCAAGTAACAAGAAAATTTCTGCTGATAATTTCCTGAGACATGATCAGGAAACCCAAACAAATAAAAGATTTTTTTTTCAAAGTGAATTTCAGAAAACTTTAATTAGAATAAAGTCTAAGAATGGTATGGGGAGGAAGAATTGCATAAAAAGATGAATTCTTTTGTAAAAGATTCATGAGGGACTAAAAGGATAGTTCTGAAAGGTGCTGAGACAGAAGTGATATGGCCCTTTGTTAAGAAAAATAGGCTACATTTTAAAAAATAGACTACATTTAAAAAATATACATGTTTAAAAAATAGACTACATGCTGAAATAATACACATTTTTGAGAATTTGTGGATTTTATTGGAGAATTCTTACTGGTTGGAATCTTAATACTCAATAGGAAATAAAGTAAAATGTTTGTTTGAACACTGAATGCCTTTAGTACCCTGTAATTCTTATAATAAGAGAAACTCAAGCTGAATCCTGCACCACTTAAATATTTCCCATGATCTAATGTTATTTAACTTTGTAATGCTGCACTTGTTAACTGGTCTCTGAAGTACATCATGTTATTGAAATAAAACTAAAAAAAATTACCTTGATAGATATATAATAGACATTTAATAAAAGATAATTCTTCATAATAAAATCATCACAATTAAGATTAAAATAGGATTTCTCCATTTTTAAAAAATTATTTATTTTTGATTGCATGTATATACAAGCACATATATAATAAATATTACATCTTTGTTTATCCCGATGTTCTTCCATTACCTTATCACTTGTGCACCTTCTTTATCTCTTGTGCCCTCCCCCTCCCGCAATTTTACTCTCCTCCCTCTCCTTTGATCTATGCTTCAGTTCTGTTGGCAGTTTTACATTTTTCTTGTCTGTTTGTTTTCTCTAAATCCCTCAAATAAGTGAGACCATCCCATATTTCTCTTTTTCTTTCTGGCTAATTTCTGCAAACATGATTCCTTCTAGCTCTATCCACGTTGCTGCAGATGACATGTTTGTCTTTGATTAATGCATACTATTCCATTGTGTAAATATACCACATATTTTTCAGTCATTCATCAGTTTTGGGGCATTTGGGTTGTTTCCATATCTTGGCAATTGTAAATAGTGCTGCAATAAACATGCTAGTATAGGGTTTTTTTTTTTTTAATTAGTGATTTTGTATCTTTTGGGTAGCTTCCCAGTAGTGGGATTGCTGGGTCGAATGGCAGTTCCACTTTCAGTTGATTAAGGGTTTTCCACACAGCCTTCCATAGCGGAAGTTTGGACCAGTTTGCAATGCCACCAGTGGTGTAAGATTGTCCTTTTATCTCCACATCCATGGCAACACTTGTTGTTCATTTTTTTATATGGGCCATTGTTAGTGTTGTAAGATGGTATCTCAATGTGGTTTTGATTTGCATTTCTCTGATTATTAGTGATGTGGTGCAATCTTTCATATGCCGAATGGTCAATTGTATTTCCTCTTCGGAGAAGTGTAAAAGTGTCTTTTTAGCTCTTCTCCCCATTTTTTAACTGGGCTTTTTGCTTTGCTTTTACTAAGTTATGTGAGTTCTTTTTGGAACATTGTAATTAGACCCTTATCACTTGTATGGAGGGCAAAAAGTTGGTTGGATTTCTTTTTGTTTTGGAAAGGAAAAATTGTCTCTTTTGCTGTACGGAAGCTTTTTAGTTTCATGTAGTCCCATCTGTTTATTTTTCCTTCATTTTTTTTTGCCAGTTGTAGATATGTTCAGAAATGGATTTCTGATGTGTAATTCATGGATGGTTTTGCCCAGGTTTTCCTCTATGTATTTTATGGTTTCAGGTCTTACATCCAAATCTTTTATCCATTTTGAATTGGTTTTTGTACAAGTTATGAGAAAGTTGTCCTGATCCATTTGTTTGCATGTCTTGATCCAGTTTCCTCACACCTTTTATTGAAGAGGCTGTCCTTGTTCCACTGTATGTTTTCTGCCCCTTTGTCAAAGATTAGTTGCCCATATATGTGTGGTTTTATTTCTGGGCACTCGATTCTGTTCCATTGGTCTGATGGCCTTTTTTTTTTTTTTTTTACCAGTACCATGCTATTTTAATTACTATGGTTTTGTATTTTAATTGGAAGTCTGGAATAGTAATACCTCCATTCACTCTTTTATGGTCAGGAGGATTTTTGATATTTGAGGTCTTTTGTTATTCCATATGAATTTCATCAATTTTTTTTCTATCTCTTTAAAGAATGTCATTGGGATTTTTTTTTTTTTGGAATTGCATTGAATCTATAAATTGCATTTGGTAGACTAGCCATTTTGATGATGTTAATTCTCCCACTCCATGAGCAGGGAATGTCTTTCCATGAAATGGTATTTTTGAATGTATTTTTGGAGTATATCTCAAAAGTTAATTTCACTGGTTTCTTTTTATTTTTGTTACTGGGAAACTTAAAATTATACACACAGCTCATATTTACAGATTTGTAGCTTGTGTCCTATCTCTATTAGCAGTCCTGATAGGCTGCTTACACTGGGTGTTAGTACACATATCTTGGGAAGGCAGGATTATGACTGGGTCTGTCCTTTGGATACTTTGACAATGCCTGACCCCTGGGAGGTATTTAAATTCTGGGGAACTATTTGTTAGGCATGTCGGCTTTCTATTTCTTAATCTGTGTCACAAAATTTGTATCCATTTAGGTTCATTTGTAGCCATTTAGGTTTATAACTTTAACTAATTTGCAAGTAATCTGTAAATTTGGCTCTTTGACCAGGACAGGCAAAGAGGATGGTACCCCAATTTCTTGAGAATCCCAGGGGAAAAAAGTATAGGGCAAGGCCACAGAATGAGTCAGAGCCTAAACCTCCCATTTCTATGACTCATAACTACATTCTAGTCACTGCCTAATTCTCTTGGGAAACACCAAGGGGTGGTAGTCTTTCTCTTATCAGGGTTCCAGGGATTGTGGTATCAGTGTTTGCCAAGCTGACTACTTAAGTGATACACTGGATAGGAGGGGTGAACTGGATGCCATTGATTCTGCAGTGCTAGACTGTCTCTGAGTGAACTGCTGCAGAGGATGCGTCATTGATTTCACCCTCATTAGACTCAAAGGAAAGCACCTGATGTAATCTCTGTAGTGAAATATGTAGGATAACCCAGAGCAGAAGTGAAATTTTTGCTTTCTATTATTAACAATATTTTCAAAATGGAAATGGTCTATTTAGACAAAGGTTAAAAATAAGCCTGATGTAGTTTTCACAAGACTGAAATTTAGCACAAGTGGGTAGGACTTTGCATAAAGACATCTTTGCGCCCAAACGTACTTCTGGAGGTGCTGTATCACTTGACCAAAGGAATCACACCTGTGCTGTAGGCATTTTGAAATATTTGGCAGAGTTCAGATTTGTTCCTATAAGATACATACACAACATTCTTGTGGCAATGATCGCAGCATGCTCAAGTCATCCATTAGCATATATATTTCTAGTTCCTCGCTTGAACTCTTCAAGGATAGGACTGTGCATTTTCTCTCTTCCTCCAATCAGTGTTGACAGATACACAGACAACAGTTAGTAAGAGTTTGGTGCATTGAGCAGGTCTTACTTATTTAAGCATGGGAGGCAAAAAAGAGGGAAAAAAAACTCATTATGTACAGAATCATCTACTGAAAGAGACTAGAAGGTAGGGAATCTAGATCATTATTTGAAATATGTTTCCCAATTTGAGACCTAGGTGTTTCTAGGGGGGATTCCTGCCTATCACAGTGCTTAACCATCTCAATTTGTGCTCCTGCGAAACTTGATCTCCACACCCTGCTACCTGGGCAGTGTGAGCCCAGTTCCATTGACATCAGAAGCATTTTTCCCCAAGGGAATGAGCTGCTGGGATTATGGTTTTTGATATCATTGAAATCCACAGTCAGTTCTCACCTGAAGAAATGTCATTTGTGAAATCAGGAGGTGGCACTAGACTTTGCAAAATTATTTTTCAGGAGTCAAAAATAAAGGTGTTCAAAAAGTTACAAGGAACATGGTGAGACCTTTCTTTTCATGTTTTCTTGTCTAATCTCTGTTCCCAAGACAATGAAGTCCTTTGAGATATTTGTTTCATTTTATTATATAATAATAAAAAGTTACGCATGTGGGTTTATCATGTTTCATCTCTTTCTGTATTGTTTGGGATTTTATTTTTGTTAGAAGTTACAAGGAACAGTGGTTTAAACAGAAATTTGTGATTTTTACACTTGCACACGGAAAACTAGGAGAAGGTTTTCTAGGGATGCCCTAGACACACAGGCTGATTCAATATATCTACTGATTCATTTTAATGATAAATGATTTTTTATTTATTTATAAATAATAAAAGATTTCAGATATCAAAGTGAATAAAGTGTAAATGGCCAAAGGGAAGTTCAGTGGAGGATCCCTGAATTTCCACTCAGCAGCTTCTGCTTGATAATTGCCCAGATGTCTGGATGATCAGTGTATACATACTGTTTTCAACATAAATTGGGATTCTCTTAACCCGAAGAATTCTCCAGAAGGAAAAGTAAACCCCTTCCTCTTTAAACATCAAATATTTATAAGACTGTATAACATTTATAGTTACAAAAATGTTAGAGAAAATGCAAATGAACATTGCCTTCTTATTTTACAGCTAGAGGCACCAATGACCAGAAATACTGACTTTTCTAATTTGAATCAAGGAAGAGAAATGGAGTTTAATTCTTACATCTCTTAGAGAAGGTATTGCATTTGGCACTCTGTTGTATACATGAAGATGTAAATAAATTGAGTTTTTCATATATATTATTACCTTTTCTTGAATTTATTATATATGTGCAATTTGTTTTGTATTTTGTTTTTATTGCATTTATTACTTGAATTTATTGTACATTGTATTTATTCAGGTATTCATTTACCTTTGATTTATAGTGTATGTTTGTTTTGTGTTACATTATTTATTTTATATATTTATTGCTATCATTGGTTGTATTTTATATAAAATGAATGTATTCCTATTGCAATTCTATTTATTACCTAAATTTATTGTCTAATATTTTATTGTATATGATAGTGTATAATTGACTTGGAAGAAGAACTGACAAATTTATCTTTGTATATCCCTCAGGAAATATACAAAAGCAGATTTTTTGGTAAACATTATTTAATTTATTATATCATGAAACATGCCAGGGAGGAGAAGGAAGGAGATAGATCTAAAAGAAATCAATGTGAAAAGTAGAAGAAACATAGTAATACTAAATTATTAATCAAAAATTTTGAGTACTAGATAGGGATATGTCTATTTTGGAGCTTTAAGTTCTTGTGTGCCACAGACTGCTTCATGCAACCCATGATGAATGGAAAGGAGCCAGAAAGCAGAATGATACATCCAGTGTTAGATTCCTTTGAGGGATCTTTGCCACTTCAAACCTTGGTCAGTTGCCTTGTGGTAAATGTGCATGTCAAATGGTCTTGGGTCTTGTTTGTTCTCTAATTTTCTTAATCTCATTAGTCTCAGAGTTCTCTTTCTTTTCTTGAATCTTTCAGCATCAAGGTGTCCTAACATTTTCTCTTGCAAGTAACCGTTGTTCTAACTTTCCTTTCTGAAAGCCAGTTTAGTTTGCAAAGGTCCCACAAGACCGATTTTGTGCTGATCTTCATTCTTAGGGTCTCCTTCCCTGGGGGTACTTTCCAGTGTGTATCATAGGAACTCAGGTTTGCATATCACACCTTCTAAGTTGGGTCTCTTTGCTTGCTTTCCCTAATACTTTATAACCATTTTGCACAAGTTCAGGGGTCACATGTTCTGAATGTTTCTCAAAATGTAACTATTCTTAAACACACATGAGATTTATTATGTTGTTTTTATGCTATGGTTACTGAAAACTTGTTAGGAAGACAAAGGCTGTGCGTCCCATTGATGGCGTCACATTGGAAGTCATCTTTCAGCAAAGCTTGGAAGCTCCTTCTATCTTCAGGAGGAAAAGTAGCATCTTTCTCCTAATACATAATCAAGCATTTAGTACTCCAACACTGTAGAAATCAAAGTTTATTAAACTGATTCTCTGAGAACTGTCATTTGTTGCATCACACAAAGAGAACCTGGGGAACTTATTACTCACTCCCTGTGTCAGTAAAACTTAACTAGCATAGTTCAAAATGTGTCAATTATCTCTGACTTTTGAGTGAGCTAAGAGTTGGTAGCTTCCTCTAATGGTAAAAAGGCACTTAGTGGGTATCCCAAAGGAGGACATGAGATTCAAAATAAAGGGAGACTATACTTGGAAACAGACAGATGAGGGGGGGTGACATTTCCCTCACAGCCACCCAGGACTAGTGAAATAGCCTTACTTTCCTAAAAGATAATTATTGGATTTATGTTTCAAGAATAAGCTTGACAAGGTATTCTAGGGTTCAGTCATAGTGATAGTCTAGGGAACCAAAAGGTAATTGTAAGTTATTTACATTTCAGAGAGAGAATCTTTGAGGTGAGGTGGGATTAATGCAGAGCCCATAAAGGGTACAGTAGATCAGAGTCAGAGATCGTGCTATTGGAAGTATTAGGAATAGAATTTAAATGCGTTTCTTTGGTTTATGGGCCAATTTTACTACACAAGTAGATCTTTCCCTATGTCTTTGTGACTTATTCCTTTTTTCTCTCTCACACACTTAACAAGTTAGTTATAATTACTTTTCTACTCTCATCCCAGAAAAAGTCAAGATGCAAAGGTGTTCAGGATGATATGCATTGTTGTTGAGATGCATGAGCTTGATTTTGTGGGCATTTGTTTGGAAATGGGGTTGGAGGAATGTTAATGGACCTGGAAGAAAACTGAAAGCACGAGTATAATATAACTGGATATATAAGAAGAAAAAGTCAAGGGCAACTTACCTGTGGTGACCAGTATGTCACTTAAAAGATGTTGCATTTCTGTCATTGGACAACTCTGGTGATTAGAATATTCTCTTCGTTTAATTCAGTCCACTGAGGTACATTTTGCCTCCAGGAATGGGAAAGAACAAATAAAGTCCCTCTTCAGTAAGACACCTTTTAAGACTCAATGCTAAGATAACTTATGCCACAGCTCTGGGAGTAAAAATAACTGCGTAGTATCTAAAATCTAAGCTGATAATTATTGATATTAATAAATGTGCACTTAAGGATTTTATTAATTTAATCACATGCTACAAACATTTCCAAACAATGCTTTTAAAATGATCTTAGTACTGAATAACCATTATAGTTATGTTTTTTATGGACAGATATGAATAAGCAATTTCTTTTTTCTGGTTTAACTCAAAGAATAGAGTACCGCACAAGAGACAAACACACAGCATGCACACATGTGTGTACCCACATGTACAATTCTGTCACTCTGGTCTCACGCTTCAGTAACCAAGACAATTTTATGCATATACTTTTCGAGGATTCAATATTAGCCCATTGGCAGAGGTCTCTGAGCTTCTACATTACCTTATTTTATGGCTTCCAGATGAATAAAGATGTGTTTTAAATTAGTTTTGGAAGTTATTCTCATAAATTATGACAACTATTCTTTCCCACCCAATAGCAGTATGAGCAATTTGACTTCAGAGATTGTAGCCCAGTATACTATGATATATAGTTTCTAGTTGTCTAGACCTTTGCTTCTTGGAGTGGTCAGGCATCCTTTTTGGGATCCACACTTAGGAGTAGAAACTCACTATATATCAACAAAGTCACCTTCCATCTTGGGACTGCAGTGAATCAGGTATCCATATATTGAGCCTCACCTTTGGCCATGCTTTGTTAGTAAGCATGGCAGGTGGCAGATATTTTTTT
Source organism: Uropsilus gracilis (assembly GCA_004024945.1). NCBI lineage: Eukaryota > Metazoa > Chordata > Mammalia > Eulipotyphla > Talpidae > Uropsilus > Uropsilus gracilis. Next base: position 16,188 of record PVHY01015437.1, read on the forward strand.
TGAGTCTGAAATTTTGGGGTTAACATGATGGATGCTAAAATGGTTCACATCGATAAAATCAAAGTTTTAAAAAAATATGTAGAATGGCTTAACTATTTTTTAACAATACCACTTTTGCAAAAGCAAATTCTAGGAGCTGATGACTTCTGTAACTTATTTTAAGGATAGCATTAGAGACCTAGTACTGAACACTCCCAAGCATTATTTAGGAGGATTCCTGGTCAACACTTGTGTTACAGCACCAAAATTCTGCCTTCAGAATGTTATGTCTACCTAGCAAAAATCACAGAAAATTATGTCTTGACAAAAAAGGTAGAGAGCTAACAGAGTCATGTGCATCAACTGTTTTGTTCTTTTGGATACTTAATTGATAATGTTATTTAGTAAACATGGTGGCAGAATTGGGCATGAAATTTACTTTCACTGTAATGTGGCAGAAAGACTGTGGAAGAGTGCTAATCCATGAGTTCTTCATGGATTCTTCAGCTATTTTCAGCTATCCACATTATCTACTACAAAGAATATCAGAGCCATGCATGACTCATATGATTTGGGTTCATTTACCATATAGCCCTAAGTTAGCTTACAATCCCCCAATTTACCACAGCACCTTATTTAACATCTTCAGCAGATTGAGAGAGTGCAAGCAGTTCTCTTAGGCACTTTGGAATTTTCTGAAAACTCAGGTTGCCATGGATGACAAAGAAAGAAGGGTTGAGAGGTGAAAGGAAAGCACATGGGTCAGATATACTATCTTCTGCTAGACAATGTGATGCTCTTTTTTGAAAAGCATATGGGAGCAGAGGACTAAAGCACTTACTCATTTGAGGGAAGACCTGGTACATGTCACAAGTGAGGGATTTTTGTGCCCCTTGGCAGAAGCAGCACTGGTCAAAGGCAAGGGGGAAGCCCACATCTTTTCTGTGACTCTTGGGTGAGACAACTTTATCTTGGCAGAGCCTTTACTAAGAGTCAGGGTTGGGGTGTGTGGGATAGAATGAGTTCTCCCAGCAGGATGGAGAGACACACTGGTAAGGGGATGTTCCTGGGCAAGCCAGTAACTATGTGTGACTTTATCTTTTGTTTTTCATTTGTGGCCTCCTTTCTAGGATGATCTTTGAGACAGTCATATCATTGGCATAAACTGAGCAAGCAGCAAGAATTTTTTCTTCTTTTGAGTCTGCTTTCTTTTTAGTTATTGTGATGTCATCTGACAAGTCACTTCTCAAGTGCATTTTGGGTTTTTTTGTCTCAAAAAAGAAATATGGAGAATTCAGGGCAATGGAAAAAGAAACTTTTGTTTTAGGAGAATTCAAGGAAAGGTAACAAATATGTTTGAATCTCTCTCTCTCTCTCTCTCTCTCTCTCTCTGAATGTATGTGTGTGTGCATATGTGTGTGTGTGTAAGTGACCTGGTTTATTACTTCATCCCCTGTCAGTAGGGATTTTCTTGGAGCCACAGCTGGAGTCATGATTAAGGGTAGGAAGAGAGTCAAGGCCAGAGCCACAGAAGGCTGGTCATTTAATCCATTTACTTCAGGGGCTACACAAACACAGATATTACTTCAGAGGCAACACAAACACAGATAGACATTAAGTTTTCTTGATAAAGCCCATGACATCAGGCAAACTAAAAAAAAAAAAAGGCTAAGACATCAAAACTTCAAAAATGTTATCTTTATAACTATCTACAATTTATTGTCCAGGTCAACTTAAGTGGTGATACAAGTTTCTTTGAATATAAAAAGCAAGGTTTGGTATGTGGAGTTATTGGTGGCTGCTATAACCTGTTCACAGGTTGGGTATGTGAATTTTAGAAACACCCATTTTTTCTTCACCTGCCAATCTAGTCATGAGTTGTTCCATTGATTTCATCTGTAACTATTTCTGAAGTTGTACTGACTGTGAAGGTAAATATGGGTGGTTTAGTAATAATTACTTTTCTAATGTTGTTGACATTTTCTGTTTATCTCTTTTGGAGTCACTGACAGTCATTGTTTTTCAGCTGTTAAATAACGTGTATGAGATTATCTATCTCCTACTTAATCCTCTAACCCTCAGTTGGAGGTGTTTTGGCAGGTTTTCAGTCTTTGTATGTTTGTGGGCTGTGTGTGTGTGTGTGCTCTGTGTGTGTGTGTGTACCTGGGTAAGATATGCAAATACGGTATGCTTATTCAGTATTTCAACTAAGTAGTGCCTTCACTATGAAAGAATGGCAACAATTTGAAGTTATCATATAACTGCTTCTAGTGGGAGAAAAATCACTTTCTTTTAAATGCTAAAACCAACAGAAAGAGTAAGGAAACAAACAAGAGTAAACAAGAATGAGAGAGAAAAGTTTGGTTTTCACTTTCCAGCCCTTGGGTTTTGAATGACATTGTGGCTAATCTTTGATTTATGGAGATATAGGCAAGATTAGGAAACAAAGTGAATTTGTCTCTAAGTGATTGGTAGGAGTGTCCTGAGTAGATTTTATGGTTCGGAACAATGAGTTCATCCATTCACTCATTCATCCATTCCACAGAAAATTATGTTTGTGTCAACAGGTGTTTATTATTAGTAACTAGGGTTACTGTAGTAAAAGGATCAAGTGTTAGACCTCAGGGAATATTCTGGAGAGAGAGAGAGAAAATAAAGTCTGCATGTGAACATAGAAAATAACTTCAGGTGGGATGACAGTAGGAAAAGTGATTAAGTAGATGTCTCTGTGAAGTGCAGGAGGCAACTTCATAAAAACCTGGAAAAAAAAAACATGGGAAGGAAAGGAAACCAGAGCAAGAGGGATGGTGATAATTCCTGGAGGACTTTGATCCCTGCTGGTCAGAAAACCTTGTAAAATTTGACATGGAAGTGATGTCACCTAAGTTGTGGATTTTGTGCGTCAACTTTTGTGTATTTTATTGACTAGGAATTAGTTCTAATGGAAAATTATTTTATTCTTAAAGTGGTGATTGAACAATCTCCTGAAACTTTCATGAGGTTTAATAACTCCAGAATTCTAAACCTCTGATCTATGATCAGAATTTTTAGTGGTGTCAGCTGTCAATTATGAGCTGTTTATCAGTTTTTGAGGCATACAGTGCAGTGACTTGAAAGAAGGCCCAGAGTGTGGTAGACTGTGCCTGAAACTTGTCTCTGCCATTATTAGCTATCTTCTAACTAAAGTGACTCTGAAAAACAGCAAGACATAATAGGAGTAACTCTAATATGGAGATGGATGATAAAATATGCTCCTTATATAAGTACACGGTGAAAGTTAGCTATCTCTATGATTATTTTTGGTGCTAAGGAAATTCCAGTTGTGGAAGATTTTAAAAATTTCATGTGGGAGGAAAGATAAAAATCATATAATTGTATAAATAGATGCAGAGAAAGCATTTAGTAAGATTTCACTTCTACTGATGACAAAATACTCTCAAAAACTGTGGATAGATATAAAAACCTCAACATTATAAAGATTGTTTGAGAGAAACCTACAATGGAGAAAAACAAAGTTTTCCTCTAAGATGAGGTACAGAGTAGGATGTCTATTTTCACCAATGTCTAGCATAGTATTAGAATTCTTGGAGCAATTAGGCAAGAGAAATATAAAAGGAATGTAAACTGAGAAAGAAGAAATAAACTATCACTTTTTGCAAAAGACACAGTATATATATATATATATATACCTTAAGAATTCTACTAAAAAATAATTTAAATAGTAAGTCAATGCAGTAAATTAGCAGGGTATAAAATAAATTTACAAATGGCAGTTGTGTTTCTATATGCATGTAATGAGTTTGAGGAGAACTAAATCAAGAAAGCAATCTCATTTACAATTGCAACAAAAAGAATTAACTACCTAGGAAAATGCTTAACAAAGGAGATAGGAGACTATACAATGAAAACTATTAGACATCATTAAAATACATAGAAGTCACAAACAAGTGGAAAACTAGTCCCTGTTTATGGATTGGAAGAATTAACATTGTTAAAATGGCCATCCTATCCAAAGCAATGTACAGATTCAATAATGTCCCTATCAAGTCTCCAATGGCATTCTTCAAGGAAATATGTAATTATATATAGTAATATGTAAATAAGTAAATAAAATATGTATGCCATATAAATATATTAATATAGTGTTCTAGATTAAAGGGAGTCTCTAGAAGACTAGCAGTATTGGGCATCTCATCTCTAAGACAGGTTTATGATTTAGGGCAACAGAAGTGTTTTGTAGTCATGGAAGAATTTCAGAAAAGTGTGGTAAAGTGTAAGAAATGGAAACAAAGGAAAACTGTCAATGAAATGAAGGAGTTGGGGCTATGAGAAGAGGTTGGGTGAAGATTTGGGACTGCTAATGGCTATGCTTTTGACTTTAGTTTTTAAATGCTACCACCACAATCTCTTTTTTTTAAATTCATTGTCAATTGAGTTCACTAAAGGACATTTTAAAAATGAAATTTTGAATGTGTGAGATTTAAAAATGTCTCTGGAAAACAGAATTATCTTATGACATTTTGTTTTATGTCCATTTGCCAATACACTTATCCAACAAAGTGTTTATAATCATATATGTAATTCATTGTATTGCTTTTCTTTGAAAATGACAGCAACTTAAATACCTGTTTTAACACAGATTTTAGCTAATACTTATCCTTGATCTCAAGGCCTCTACATCTCCCATTTTTCCTCGATATGTGATATTTCAAACAATTCAATTTATAGGTTTAATAATAATAATGCCTTTGTCACAGATTTTAGTAAGATACCCCTAGTGGTGTGCTACTCCTCCCAAGTCTTACTCAGGTAAAAATTAATCAACATCTCCACCATTTATAAGTTTCTAATTCATTTATCTTTGGTCTGAGAAAAACTCCATTTGGTGAATGAACTAAATATTGTATTTTCTTTCTTATATTTCCCTTTTCCATTCCCTTAACTTTTTTCTTTTTCTCTTTTTGGAGACCCACTGCAGGTGGCTGCTCTCAATGTATAGGGTGAGCCTTGCAGTGGCTTAAAGCCCCAAGGTGCAAGTCTCTCTCACACTTGTTCTAAATCACATGCCTCTTAATTTTGAGGAGAATGGCCCTAACTGACACAGACTTTCAATAGCAGTATTTTGTGCAAAAGTAGAACTGAATAAAGGAATGCCAGAGTTCAGGGGGTAACGGAACAAAATGGCCCCAAACAACCCCTGCATCATGCTTTTACGCTGATTGTTTTTACATTTGGTCTTAACCAACAGGCTGAGAAGCAATCATTTTGTTTTTTTTTTTTTTTCAGTTAAGCAGTTAAGAATTTTGTTCTGGATCCACAGGAGGGAGGAGATATTAGAAAATAGAGCAGGGGAAAATATTAGAAAAAAAAAGCGGTGAATTTAAGAAAATGATTGCTAAGTCGAAAATTAAGAATGATTCAATGTATAGTATATAACATGAAAAACTTATTCAATACTGCTTTTGAGATTGAATAAAAAAAGAGCTCCTCACTTGAATTGCAAGAATAAATCTAACCTGTTGGTTCATGTTCATTCATCACTCACTCTGCCTACAACAATTGTCCACATAGTAAGTGTATTAACTATGATCCCTATCCCATTTATAAGCATGAAGCTAAAACCATTAACAGAGTTAGAAAGAATCAGAATAATTCAAACATTACCATGAAATTGTGCCTCAAGCAGAAATCATCATAGACAGACATACTCAAATTCTTTGATCAGTAGCTATTTTGGGAAGGATACATTTTGAGATCTCTGTCTCTTGGAATGTTTTACAGATAAATACCTTAGATTAGGAGGAAAGAGTTCAGGGTTTGCATTTGAATTGTCTTTCACCAGCCATAGTATTAGGATGATTTTGTTATCATTGAGGAAGATGTAATACATTTCAGATTTAAGTGACAGCGTAGATAAAATATAATTTGTGTGATGAATATTTTAGAAGCACTTAATTGCATTTGAAGCATCTCATAAGGAGCCAGAGTATCAGATAAAATGCTTACAGACACCACTTTTGCATTTCCTTTGGTTCAGAGCTCTGTGGGTGGAGAAGTTAGGGAGGAAGTGCCACCAGCACACTTGGATAAGATCTAAAAGGGCAGATCTCTAAGATTATGTTGTTGGCACTGTCCTCTGAAGTCTGTAACTTAATTTCAATAAAGCAAAATAAATATACATAAACTGCCTGGTCAAAGAACAGATTATCAGAGACATTATAGAATAATTATGTCTCATAGAATAATGGGATTTGGAATTCTGACAGTCCTAAGTTGTCATCTTCCCTCATCACTTAAGAATTGTACGAGACCAAACAAGTTGGTGATAAGTTTGTATCCCCTTACGAAAAGTCCCTAGAAGGCAGAGATTTGGTCTTTAAAAAAATGTTTTTATAGGCCAAACATTCCAAAGACTTTGGCTACAGAAATGTCTTTGGGGATTCAACCCCAAAGTCAGGGGAAACAAAAGCAAAAATAATCAAGTGGGATTACATAAAACTAAAGAGCTTTGTTACAGCAAAAGAAACATCATTAAAACAAAAAGATACCCTACTGAATAGGAGAAAATCTTTGCACATTATACATCTGATAAGGAGTTAATATCCAATATCTGCAAAGAACTGAAACAATACAACCAGAAAACAAATAACATATTAAAAAAAAATGGACAGAAGAATTAAATAGACACTTCTCCAAAGAAGACTTGCAAATGACCAACAGGTACATGAAAAATGCACATTCCTACTTATCAGGGAAATGCAAATAAAAACCACAATAAGATATCACCAATATTAGTGAGAATGATTCAGCTTAAAAAGACCAGAAACAGGAATTCTTGTGAATGTAGAGGAAAAGGAACTCTCATACACTGTTGATGGGAATGTAGACTATTACTGTCTGTATGGAAAACAATGTGGTAGTTTCATGAATGTTAAAAACAATAATTTGACCCAGCAATACCACTCCTAATATCTGAAACATACAACCTAAAATGTAGATTTTATACACATCTATGTTCATTGCAGTACTTACGACCTGCGTGTCCAAAGTCAGATGAATTGATTAAAAATACTGGTATATAAACACAATGGAATACTACTCAGCTGTATAAAAAATGATTTTTTGCCATTTGAGAGAACTTGGAAGGAACTGAGTAAGGTTATGCTAAGCCAAATAAACCAGAAGGAGAAAAACAAATGCCAAATGATTTCACTCATATATAGGATATAATGAAACAGAACTAAGGAACAGACAAAATGAAATCAAAACAAACCCTAGAAATCTGACTGTAGAATTGAGAAGAAGGTGGAGGTGGGGAGCAGAGAGGAGAGAGGACCCAAGGGACTGTAGTGGGGGATTAGGAGTGCTTTGGTGATGGGTGTGGTATGGTAACATAGAATTGAAGGTGTTTGGAGAGTTAGGTTTATTTCCCTAAATCTGATAGTGTTACTATCACCTCAATAAAAATAATAGAATTTATAAAAAAAATGAAATCAAGTTTTAATAATTTAAAATGTAATCATATTCATAGTAGTAAAATGGAAGGTTAAAGTAGAAAATAAGTTACCTTTTCTCAAATATTAATATTTCTTAGCATTAGATAAAAGATATTTTCCTTTTGTGTATTCGTATTTAGTCAAAATTTCTATTTAGTTCTTTTTTCTGTCCTGCTATTTTTGGTTCTTTTTAGTCCTAGTGTATAGTATATGCAGATGTTTAATAAATGTGTGACAAATGTATAAATGACTTTGATGTTTTTGACTCTCTGATTCTTTCTAAAAAAAAAAAGCTGAATAATAATAGCAACTATAGTGTTAGGGATTCTGAGGGCTGAGTGAGATACTATATGCTACTGTTTGTGTAGTGTAGCATTCTATAATTGGAAGCTGATTTTGCCTTTCCTTTTCATGGGTAAGTATGCTAAATTATTTGATTCAGAGTATTTGAAATTATTCATAATGGCCTTACAGTTTGAACATGGGTAGTAAGCATAATACAAGATGTTAATAATGCCAGAGCATGGGCACCCACCATGACTCATAAAAGAGGAATGATATTATATTGATGACACTCATCACTGAAGACAGGGATAAGGAAATAGATTTGTTGCAGACTGTTGTACTCTGATCATGATGTGACTATTATCATAAGGTATTTCTTTCATAATAAATATCTTGATCTCGACAGCCATGGTCCATGATGTGAAGTATCTTAAGCCACTTTCCTTAATTGTAGATCCCTTTCTCTAGACAGGTTTGAACTTGTGCCCAGGCTGGGGCCAGTCATAGGAAATGCAGTTAGTGGAGTCATGAACAAGTATTGTCAGGTCCTTGAGATTACCTCACTAGGAGGTTCTTCTATGGATGAAGTCATAGCTGGGTCAATGACTTGAGGAAGGCTATAAAGAAAGAAGGTTCTCAGAAATCACATAACCCAATAACTTTGTGGCTAAGGCCAAAAGAGATTGTGTAAACTTCTCAGGGTCCACAACTAACTGGTGGCACAATTAAGCTTAGAACTGAAGGTTCCCATGAAGCAGAAGAATCTGGGGGAAAAAAGTACCCAGATCAGAGTCAGATTGTTTGAGTTTGAACTCTTGTACTGCCACATGTAGGTCCTTAGAGGATGCTGAATTTCACTCAACCTCATTGTTATCTGTAAAACCAGAATAAATTACCTAGTTGTTATAACTTCCTAGTACTGGACAAAATTACAACAAGCTTAGTATCATGAAACAACATGAATTTAGTCTCACAATTTGGAAGCCAGAAGTGCAGAATCAAGATGTCAGCAGGGCCATATTCCTTCCCAAGCCTCTAGGAATGGATTCTCCCTTGTTTTTTCCTAGTTTCTGGTGGTTCCTGGAAGTCCTTGGGATTCCCCAAGGAATCCTAAGGTTTCTTGGCATATAGCTGTACTGCACCAAATTCTGCCTTTGTGGTTCTTCCAGCATGTATTATCTGTCTGTGTTTTCACATGGCCTTTCCATTAGAACATTAGTCATGGGATTTAGGAACTACTCTACTTCAATATGACCACACCTTAGCTATTTACTTCTGCAAAGACTTTCTAAACATGGTCATATTCTCACAGTCTGAGATTTTGGGTATGGAAATATTTAAAAATTCTGTCCTTTCATTGGGCAGAATTATTGCCAAGATTAAATAATAAATTGCTTATATATTACCTAGTGGAGTTGCTGGAAAATAGTACATGCTCAACAAATGTTAGTTCTCTCCTTTCCTACTTCCAGCTCTGTGGCCTCTCCACTTGGCCACTACAGAACTTCTGTAGACTCTGAACTCATTCTGCTTTCTCTTTGTCAACATCTCCTTTCTTCTGCAATTATTCTGGTATGTTCTTGGCCTTCCCTTTTGCTGGCTGGTTATAATTGTTTTGTCAATCAATTCTTCCATTCAGAGTCTATTTGTTTCCAGCTTCCCCTGTTTCAGATTTTAAGAAGCTTTACTATACATATATTTGATGAAAAAAACAACAAAGGATTACAGACATCCACCTAATAAGTAAAAACTAAAAAGTCCATTCAATTTTGATAAGGATGTCATGAAAAAGTGAATTATTAATATCTTTGCTCTCCAATGGAACATAATCGAGTGCACTGAAATAAAACCACACATATCTGTCAACTAATCTTTGACAAAGGAGTGAAAAATTTACAGTGGAACAAGAACAACCTCTTCAATATATGGTGCTAGGAAAACTGGATCAAAACATGCAAAAAAAATAGACCAGGACAACACTCTCACACCATGTATTAAAACCAACTCAAAATGGACACAAGGCTTGGATATATGACCTGAAACCATAAAATACATAAAGGAAAACTTGGACAAAACCTTCCATGAATTAAAATTCAGAAATCCCTTTTTGACACGTCTACAGATAGCAAAAAATGAAGGAAAAATTAAGCTGCTGGGACTACATAAAGATAAAAAGCTTCTGTACAGAAAAACAAAACAAAACAAAAAAACCAAAAAACAAACGACAAAACAAAAAGAAGCCCAACAGAATGGGAAAAAATTCTTGCCCTTCACAAAAGTGATAAGGGTTTAATAACAAAGATCCACAAGGAACTCACACAACTTAGCCAAAACACAACACAGAGTCCTAACCACTATACGATCATGGCACAACTTAGCAAAAACAAAACAAGAAGCCCAGTCAAAAAATGGGGAAAACTAAAAAGACACTTCTCCAAAGAAGAAATACAAATGGTCAACAGGCACATGAAAAAATGCTCAACATCATTAGTAATCAGGAAAATGCAAATCAAAACCATGCTGAGATACCACCTTACACCAGTAAGAATGACCCACATCAAAAAAATGGGTAACAAAAATTGCTGGTGTGGATGAGGAGAGAAAGGAACACTCCTATATTCCTGGTGGGAATGTAAACTGGTCCAGACACTATGGAAAGCTGTGTGGAGGACCTTCAAACTAATTAAAGTGAATTACCATTTTATGCAACATTTGTTCTTCTCCTCTTCTACCTAAAGGAGACCTCAATACTTAAACTAAGGGACACCTGTACTCAGATATTTATTGCAGCATAATTTATAATTGCAAGGACATGGAAACAACTCAGATGTCCTAAGACAGATGAATGAATGAACAAGATATGGTATATATACACACTGGGATATTAATCATCAATTAAAAATGATAAATTTGACAAATTTATGATAATATGGATGTACCTAGAAGAAATAATATTAGCAGAAACAAGTCAGAAAGAAAAAGACAGAAACCAAATGGTTTCACTAATATATGGGACACAGGAAAAACGAGGAGGAAAAGTTCAAACAAGCTAACAAGCAAACTAAAGTACACAACAAGGAATAAGGGAGATGGGAGGGAGTGGTCATATAGGGTTAACCCTGGGAAATACAAAGATGTGAAACATATTAATCAATCAATCAGTCAATCTTTGGTCTCTGTAAACTGGCATAATCTTTTCCAAAACCAATAAAAATATTGTGCTTTTGCATTGTAAATTCCAGACAGGGGCTCTATTCTAAGATAACAATTCAAACTATAAAAGTCACCATATATATGATGATAATATGATTTATGTTAGTAAAATAATTACCTAAAAAAGCTAAAGAGCCCATGACTTATCAATTTGAAGAAGCATTACACAATTGTTAAGTCAAATGTAGATATGAAAAATCTGTAAAGTAAAAAAAAGATGATTTATACACAATTTTAATATAAATTTTACTTTATTTTCAGCATATAATATCTGTCTTATTTGTATATTTATGACCCATCCTGACCCACCCCCAACCCCTTCTGGTGGCTCCTACCTCCTTCTCTCTGCAAGTCATTGATTGGTGTTCGGCCCATTGTTCTCTTTCTTTTCCAGTGCAATGTCTTTTTTTTGCTTCTAGATTTCCAGGGATGGATTCATATACAACTGTAATAAGTACATGGAGTAATATCAAAATGATTTAAATCTTTTTTCATGTTGTAAACTTTCTATGATTTAAGACTATTTATCATTTTGAATAGGAAACCAGTAAGTGTAAGGGAATAATCCATAGTTAGGTGAATTGATAGGCGAGATGTTTATAAATAACTCAGTTTATCTGTTGGGAGGCCTGTAGCGATAGAGATGACTGCTTCATTGCTGTTGGCATTGGTGGAGGCAAGAGTTGTTTATCAAGTTGCTGAAGATAAACTGCGATGATAGGAAGATGAGCTGTCAGTGACTTCTTACCTACACTGCCAATGAACTGAATTTGTGAGTTATGGGACTTGTGAATAACCTCTGACTGTGAATAGTCTACTTGATGAAGGAGAATTTGTGCAGATGGATACTAATTCTTGATGGGTGCTAATACTACGAACATCAAGAAAAATATGAAGGGTAAAACAAAATATGATAACATACTAACAAAAATGCCAGAACTTTGTTTTTGTTTGTATTTGTTTATGTTTCTGGTAAATACATAAGAGATCAAGATTATTTTGGCCTGGAGTAAAAATTCAATAAAGGTGATACAGTTTTTATTTTATTATTAATCACTTTACTGTTTACATATTTGTGTGTGTGTGTGTGTGTAATTACATCATTGCATTCCCTGGGGTTCTCCCTCTACTTTAACCCGTGAGCCTTCATCTTGATCTTCTTGTGCTCCTCCATTCCCTGATTCCTCCCTCTTCCCTCCCTTTCTCCCTCCCTAGCTGCTGTTGTTATCTTATTTTGACTTTTTTTGGCCTATGTTTGTTATTCCTATATCCCATCTAATTGATGAGACCATATGATTTCTGTGTTTTTCTTTCTGACTTCTTTCTGCTAATATGATTTCCTCTAGTCCATTCATGTTATCACAAGTGTACCAAATATATTGGTTTTGATTGTAGAATAATATTCCACTGTATAAATATACTATATCTTTTCCAACCATTCATCAGTTTGGGGGCATTCAGGTCGCTTCCATATCCTGGCTCTTGTAAATAGTGCTGTGATAAACATCCAAGTACAGATGTTTGTTAGTATTTTGGTGTCCTTTACGTAGATTCCCAGAAGTGGGATTGCTGAATCAAATGGTAATTACATTTTCAGTTGCTTGAGGTTTTTCCACACTGCTTTCCCCATAGTGCCTAGACTCGTTTGCATTCCCCGGTAGTGTAAATGTCTTCCTTTCTCTCTGCATTCATGTCAGCACTTGCTACCTAATTTTTTGGATATGGGTCATTCTTTCTGGTCTAAGATAATATCTCATTGTGGTTTTGATTTGCATTTCCCTGATTATTAATGATGCTGAACATTTTTTCATATGCCCATTTGCCATTTATATTTTCTTTTTGGAGAAGTCTTTTTAGTTCTCCCATTTTTTGATTGGGCTTTTTGTTTTGTTTTTGCTAAGTTGTATGAGTTCTTTGCAGATCTTGGTTATCAGACCCTTATCACTTGTGTGGAGGGCAAAATTTTTTCCCATTCAATTGAATTTCTTTTTGTTTGGTTTCTTTTGTTTTGCAGAAGCTTTTTAATTTGATGTAGTTCTAGCCATTTAAGTTTTCCTTCTTTTTTTAGCATCTGTAGATGTGTACTGAAATGTGATTGTGAAGTGTAAGTGTTTTGCCTATATTTTCCTCTATGTAGCTTATGGTTTCAGGTATTACATTCAAGTCTTTTATCCAGTCTCCCTAATGAACACAGATACAAAAATTCTAAACAAAATTCTGGCAATTGAATCCAACAGTGCATAAAAAGGATTAGTCACCAAGTGGGATTCATTCCAGGGGTATTGGGATGATTCAACATCTGAAAATCAATCAACATAGTTCATCACATTAACAAGGTGAAAACCAAAAATCATATGATCATATCAATAGATGCAGAAAAAGCATTTGATAAAATTTAGCACCCACTCTTGATGAAAGCCCTTGAAAAAATAGGAATAAAATATTCCTCAATTTTCCTATTATATTCTCAATATAATAAAACCATATGACAAACCCACAGCAAACATCATCCCTAATGGGGAAAAACTGAAATCATTTCAGTAGAGATGATACAGTTTTAATAACTGATATCTCTGATAATGGTAAAGTGTCAGAACTCATTGCCTGGAAAATATTATTCATTCTTATTGCATCTTTAGACTTGATTTTTTTTTGCAATCTTGAACTAATTTCACAGTTTATTGAGCTCACCATTAAATTGATTTTAAAGTTCTTTCAAAATAAGTAAAAATACACAGTTTAAATTCCATTATATCTTCTCAGAGAAGTGGTTTTCAAAATTAACTACACATAGAAATCACCAGGAAGACTTACTGAAAATTCATGTTTCTGAACCTTAACCTCAGAGGCTACTATTATGGTCAGTGTATCTTTACCTGAAAGAAGAAAAATGAAACATTTTTGATATTGGTGGGCTGTTCATACTTTGAAAAAATGAAAAGATAGCTACATGAAGATATATTCACCCAAAAATAATTTCCTTGGATATTTGGGGTTGAATATTAATGTGTCATAGTAATAAAAAAACACATCAGAAATCAACAAAACCAATAAAAGTGAAAAGAGTACATATTAAGAAATACTTTGTATTGCCTACCAAAACATGGCTTTTTGTTTCCTTTTTTGGAGGTATGTAAGGAAAACTCATCACAAGCTGTAGATGATGTCAACTCTTCTATTCTTAGCACATTTTTGATACGCAACTCCTTTATTTCACAATAAACATGCTACGGCAATGTTCCCTTTGTTTTAGGAGCTGATGATTGTTAGTTAATTATGTCACATGTTGAAGAAGAATTAATAAGGAATGCATTCAGCCACAACTAGCATTTTCTATATTATTATTACATATGAGTGCATTTCAAACACTAATATTAGGAAATGGAATCTAATAATCGAGTGCCTAAAATGAAAACCATATATAATTGTGTCACTAAAACTGTGTTACAACATGCATTCATCCTAGTGCTGTCTGAGCTATAAGATAATAGTGTTTTTCTTCTGTTAATGAGTCATTCTCTTTAATATCCCAAACCTTTCTTTCTTTTTATAATTTTAAAAATTAGTGAAAGTACTGACATTTTTTAGAAGGAAGAGAAGGAAAGAAAATAGGGAAAACAAAAGTGAGGGTAGGGGAAACTAAAATAAAGCACATTTATTTCTTGAGAAAGCAAATGGTGATTTATTTAAAAAATGGTGATCATTTGCTTTTAATACTTTGAGGATATGCTCTTCTAGGGACTTTTGTCGCACAATTTAGGAGAGTTTATTTTGAATGACCTATGCTTTAAAAGCATTGGAGGAACTTATTTTAAGCCCAGTAAAGGGAAATTTAATAGTATAAGAGACTTTGCTAAATTTTCCAAACATAGATTTCTCATTTGGGTGATATGTTCATCACTGTACATTGCATTTTCTTTTGTAAAGCCATGTGTTGGAAAGTCAGGTCTTTAGTAAGACTGGAATACATCAGGATATCCCAAACTATGATGACTGAGAAAACCAAAGGAGTGACAAAGTATGACGGTTCCAGTGACACTTCCCTATTCCAGGTAGTATTCTCAGCTTTTTATATGTATGAACTTGTTTGACTTCCCAACTGCCCTATAGCAATATGCTCACTTAGCTCTTTTTATTGAAGAGGTTGTAAGAATTGATTCCTATTTTAGGGTATACAACAATGTGTGTGTACATATATGTGTGTGTATAGATATGTGTGTGTGTATGTGCAATCAATTAAAAAAAAAACCCAACTCATTCCTTCTATAAATTGTGTGAAACAGCCATGATTTTCTGAATCTGGGCAGTGTAACGGGTTTGGAGCCTCCACTGGTAAGGGCTGATTCTCTGGAAAATGCATTTATCTCTTGACTAAACAGAGAACTTTTAATATAAAGATGAATTCCTGCAATGGTAAAATCATGAACTGCACGGCAGTTAGAACATATTGCTTTATAGTTCTTTAGCTTTTTAGAGAAGACCAACAGAGAGAAAAATAAAAACAATAATAAAGTCATTTATTTTTGGCTATTTTCTCTAACATTCTCCCTCAGAAGTAATAACTATAACTGAGTGCATAACTTCCTTTAGTGTCTTAGGGTTTATAGGAGATTTAGGATTCATTTGACTTAACAATAGTTATTACTTCAATGAATGAAAAATTGTACTGATTCTACAGTTTCAAGGATATTCTGTAGGCTAATCAATACAACATTTGCATAAACATCTTTTGAATAATGAAGAGAGCATTAGAAGTAAAAGTGAGCTTTCAAGACATCAGGCGGTGTAGATGTGATGTGATGCCAAATACTGTAACAGCACAGTAGAAAGACTGGAGCCACATATTTTGGTGGTATGAGCTGTGTCTTTGTGCTTCGACCCAAGGGTCTCGGATAGGAAGTGGGTGGTGCCAGAGCGGCAAGGACTTTCTTTGCACCCATGATTTTTTTGTAATAGCTTTCTATCACTGTTGTAACAAATGGTCACAAGCTTAGTAGCGTGATACAATGCAGATTCACAATTTCTCAGCTCTGAGGGTCCATAGTCACTGAACTCAAATCACCGTGTAGGCAGAACTGTGTTTCCTTTTCCTGGCTCCAGAGGTAAAACTTCTTCCTTACCTGTTCTACTTTTAGGGTTTGCCCACATTCTTTATCTCATAACTGTTTTTCTTCATAGTTAGTAATAGCAGTTGGAGGTGTTCTCATACTACATCACTTATCTCTTCTTTCTCCCTTTACTTCTCCTAAGGACTTTGAAATTACAATAGGTTAACTTGGAAGATAATCCCATTATTTAAGGTCAACCCATTAGCAACCTTAATTCTATCTGCCACCTTAAATTCCCATTCATCATGTAATAGCATATTCACAGGTTCCAGGGAGTAGAATGTGAACTTGGATTTTTTTATTGGGCGGGTGGGGTGGGGGGAGATGTGGTGGTGGGGGATCTTTAGTTTACCTACCACATACCACAGTTCCTGAAAAATACAGTAATTGGGGGGAAAAAGGCATGTTCCCAGATGTAGGGCTTAGACATTCAATTCTGGATGTTTGACTTGGTAGGAAAGTCTCCTGCTTCTGCTCCTGGCATTTAAAGATGTGGCCAAGCAGTAATGGTAGAAGGACTATGAGCTGGTTGACAGAATGAGCTGAGAAGAAACTGTGTCATCATACCTGGAAGTGTTGAAGTTATGAAGGGATGGTTAAAGAGGAACATTTGTAGAGACTGAAAACAAGTTAAAAGAGGTAGAAATATGAACCAAGTATATCTTTCATTGAAACTGAGTCTCCTCTCTCCCTCATGCTCCTCACTTTTCCCTCCCTCCCTGCTTTCCTTTTTTTTTTCCTTTGACCTTCCAATTTTGTGCTGTTAATGTGTTTTGGGAAGCTGTGATTATATAAGCACTGCTTTTATCTGAAAATTTACGCACCTGTAGGATCAAAGGTAGGTTCAGTCAACAGAAAACAACACTAAAAACAAAAGCAAAACTTCATCCACATTCATATTTTAAAATATCATTATACTATCAATAAGACCTAAAGCATAAAGTCAAAAAAGAAAGCAGGGGTGGGTGGGGGTGGAGGAAGTTAGAGAATCTACTTGAAAAAATGTTGATTGTTGGGCGCCTTTATTTTTCTAAGCTAACAAAATGGAAGTGGTTGATGTGGACTGAAGGGAATAATCATGTGACCTTTGTGTAAAAAGGAACCCCAGGATGATTAGTCATGGAATTGATATTGTAAAAATCATGAGAAGATGCTGCCTGTGTGATTCAAAGGACTTTCTATTGGTTGTTCCAGAGCAGATTCAACCTATCTTAGACCAGGTTGCTTGCAATGCTTACCTCATTTTTGTTGTTTGGGTGTCTGCATGGTCTGCTTGAGAAAAACACTGGAGCACTTGCTTGGTAAAAAGCCAACAGTCATAGGAAAGAGTCCTTTGAATAGAGGCATGTGGGCCCCATGAAGGGAAGAGGAAGCCAGAAAGAGCAGCAGAGTGAGAACATGTAGCATATAACTGCCACATTGCGCTGGCTTTCATGCCACAGGAAGCATGGGAAAGGAAACAGGAAGCATATACATATACATGGGAAGCATATCACTTGTAACTACAAAAGTTGAAATGTGTGCATTTGGCTCTCTCTTAGAGATAGCTTTTTCATACAATTATACTTGTGGGTGGGTTGGAGGGTGAGAGGTTAGGGTTTGGGGGGGCCAACAGGCTTGTGATTGAGGGCCCCTCCATGGATTTTTAGCTTTTACACATTCTTAAGTTAAAAAAAATGGTAAAAGCAAAATTTCAGTATGCAAACAATTATAACTTAAAGTTTCCTGCCAACTTGCTTTTTTTCAGAATACAGTAGAATGACAAGGTTAAAGGAAAGGTGGGGGCAAACTGATCACATTATATCTTTGGAGCTTCTTCATAGATCCCCACACTCTCTCTGGCTAATTAACCCATAAATCAGACATAGATGAGTTATAGCAGGAATGTTTTCTGAAACTTCCATCTTTATTTCTATGCTTCTGATTGGCCTGACTGTGGATGTTTTAAATATAGACCAATAGGAGCTTTCCTAAAGTGCAATGGGTGCTTTCAAAACAGGGAGATAATAAATTTTAGCACTCTACCTTTCTCCCTTTAGTCCTGTGGGGGTGCTAATGCTCATTAGCGTTAGCATTGCTGATACATACATATATTGATGTTTGAAAATGGAGCCTTCCTGAGGCTTTAGATTTGTAAATTTCAAGGAGTACATGCTAGACTATGAGGATGGCCTTTATTAAAATTTTTCCTTTCAGAAAGATAGAAGGAAGAAGAAAAACAGTTTTTTTGTTTTAGTTTTAGTTTTTG
Organism: Uropsilus gracilis; assembly: GCA_004024945.1. Classification (NCBI taxonomy): domain Eukaryota; kingdom Metazoa; phylum Chordata; class Mammalia; order Eulipotyphla; family Talpidae; genus Uropsilus; species Uropsilus gracilis. Next base: position 34,517 of record PVHY01015437.1, read on the forward strand.
TAGTGTGATATGACTTGCAAGGTTGTTCCCAGAAATGCCTAAAAGAAAATTGAGGCTATAAAGTAGAGTTGAGGATAAAGAAGGGGATCAGTCATTCTGAGCAGGGATTTTTGGAAGAAGAAGAGTGTGAGCTGTGGCCATATGGCTGAGGCCTGGGCCTCACAGTCTTTGGCTGACCCAGACTAGCAGTGTGTGTGCTAAAGAAATCTAAAAGGTTTAGAGATTTGAACTCTATTTTGGAGTTTATCTTACTGCGTTTGACTCAAATGCTTTTGGAGAGGCCATGAGGTAGGCCTGAGTGAAAAAACTCTGCGGGTTCCTGAATCTCGGGAGTTTTTTTTAATACTGCCTAAAATAATGAAGACATGGCAAGGAGAAGACAGTGTTACAACTTTGAATGCATGCTTGGAAAAACTGGAGCACACCAAGAAGAGGAAGGATGCCCAGAATTTGAAACACGTGCTGCTGTGATTGGACATGTGGCCGAGGTGAAGGTGATTAAAGACTAACGGACAGAGCTTAAACAATGGTGGGATAACTGGGTTTTTATGTTTTATCTTGTTAAAGGACTGAGGGTTTGGACAATGTCAGGGGTTTTTAATATGACTATCTTGTCATTCACAGCTAAGTAATCACTTTGTTAGTAATAAATAGTCTGTATACTTTAAGAGATTGTTTTGGCTTGAAATTTTAGTAAAATGGCTGTGGATGCTAAAAACTCAATATAAAGTACATTAAAAGTAACATGTTTTGTACAGCTGGCAAGCTGGTAGTTTAAATTGCAGTAGTAACTTTTTTTTTTCTCTACAACCTGGGGGGGAGGGCATTAATTTGTATAACAAAAGGTGACTGGTCTGTGATTCCCTTGAAAGGGCCTAAAGCTTGAGTTTGTATTAGGGAAAACAGACAAATTATTTTTTTTAATTAATTTTATTGATTTGTCACAATTGTGCATTAATTGATCCCTCCTCCTCCCTCCATATCCCCCTCTGTATCCCCCTTCCTCTTCCCTCCATATCCCCCCTCTGCATCCCCCTTTCAGTCACTCCTCCCATTTTTCTGCAAATTGTTGTTTGGTTAAGTTGATGTTTAGTTGTTGGTTATTTGGCCTGTTGTTCTCTTCCGATATATGGTAAGTGTGTGTGTGGTTTTTGTTGTTGTTGTTTTATTTTTTGTTTTTTGTTTTTACCCCGGGGCTTTCTCACTTCACTAACATTTGTTAACTATCCTGATCTTTTGTGCTCTTCACCTCCCCTGCCTTCTTCCCCCTCCTCCTCTCTCACTCCATGGTTCAGTCCCATTGGTTGTTTTCATTTTTTATTTGTTTGTTTGATTTTCCCTATATCCCTCATATAAGTGAGACCATCCTGTATTTCTCTTTTTCTTTTTGGCTTATTTCTGCTAATATGAGTCTTTCTAGTTCCATCCAGGTTGCTGCAAATGACATGTGTTTGTCCTCCTTGATGGATGCATAGTATTCCA
>PVHY01015438.1:0-36004 GCA_004024945.1 Uropsilus gracilis
GGGAGGACAGGTGTGTCGGCAGGGAGTCCAGTGTGCCTGTAGTATTGGTGTTGTCACAGGCCCTGAGGAAATGGGGACAAATAAGAACAAAATGTCCCTTGCCTACAAGGAGCTTCCCATCTTAGGTTTGAGTGGGCCTCAGAAGGAGCTGGGTAGATAGTGAGGTTCCTGCTGGATGCCTGCCCCGAGCCAGCCCCTGGAGAGACAGAGGATACCCCAGGCCTGGGATACCACATGGCTCCAAGCAGAGACCTGTTTTTCCTCTGTTGATTTGAGTCTCTTTTGTCCCAAAAGGGGGAGGTACTTGTTTGTTCATCTTAAATTGACAGGGAAAGAACAGTAATTTCTGAGTTAACCTCCTTTGCCTTGGAAAATAGGATGACCCAGCTACAGCCAACCCACAGCATGGAAGGCAGGATGCTCTGTGTGTATGTGTGTGTGTGTGTGCGTGTGGGTGTGGGTGTGAGTGTGTGTGTGTGTGTGCATGCGTGTGTGCATGTGTGTGTGCATGTGTGTGTGTGTGTGTGTGTGTGTATGGAGAAGCGGTATAAACACACCCTCCACAGCCAACTTCATAGGCCAACTAGGAAAGAATGTCTCCCTCCACCCTCCTCCTGTGTTCCCTCCAGCTTTCAGTTTTCCTGGTACTGTTCCTCTCTGCTCGAAGGAGGGGTAGGGGTGGGTGCAGGATATGGTGGGGGTTGGGAAGACATTTTGGAGAATATTTGTGGTGGAGACAGATGTGCGGGGTCGGGAGGGAGCAGCATCAGGGGAGCCTATGTAAGTGCTGGGTCCGGAACACATTCCTGAGGTCCTCAGGACTTGAGAAAACAACTTGCAGATCTGGACAATTTCATGCAGCGAGGGGACTGGACCAGTGCTGGACCAGGGCCAGAGCTAAAAATAAGGTGGTGTTTCTGTGCTGAGCAAAAGCATTAGCATCTGCGGGTTTGTGCAGTGGAGAGAGGAGCATTCCAACCCAGTGCTGAGGGCAGAGAGCTGGGCGGGATTAACTGGCTTCTGTCTCCCACTATGATTGAGGACAACACTGCCCTCAAAGAAGAGAGAGGGTGCCCCAGCCTGGAAGCCAAAGCAGAGAGAAGGCCTGCAGTTGGAACTGAAGGTGAAGCAGGAAAAAGATTTCCAATCATTATGGCCATCCCACTACGAGCTGGGCCATGGTGGGTGGTCTGGCCCTGCATCCCAGAGTAGCACAGAAAGGTTGGGGGCCTCCAAGCCTCCTCCCCAAGAAGCTTCTACGGAGCCCAGAAGGCATGGACCAGTACAGGGGGCAATAAGCAGCAGCATTTCTTGGGCGTTTCTTGGGCGTTCCTCGGTGTTTCACAATGATCCCTAAAGGTAAGGACTTTCATTCTGTTTTTACAAGTCATCAAAGCCACTCACAATGTCCTACAGCCACCCAGCAAGGAAGTGGAAGAGCTGGACTGGACCCCACATCTCTGCCCCCCAAGTCTACACTCCTCCTGCCACCCTACAGCCTTGTTCATGTGATCCAAGAGTTCACAAAAAGGACAAGGTTACAAGGAGGGAGACAATCTTTCTAAGAGCCAGAATGACCCAATAAAGAAATGGTTAGTCTCAAGCAGCCATGGATCAGCTGTTGGGGACATTGAGCAGGATCCCCATCACTCTGAAAGGCTACGCTGGTAGAAGCAAGACAGAAACCTGCCCAGGCCCAATCTGCCCAGGCCCAACCGCACCCTTGACAGTGCCCTTGGCGTGGGAAACAGAGAATTTCAACTTTGGCATCTTGAGGAGGTAGGCGTGACCAGTCACTCTCAGAAATTGTCTGTTAACAGACCCATGGCTCAGGCGGCATGGAATCCTAAACCCGGGCACCACGTCATCTGAGCAGGGCCACTGTCTAGGGAAACAGGGCCACTCACTCACAAAGGAAAACAAGCTAGTGGAGAGAGGGTGTTGGTTGCAGGAACAAGGGCTAGTTAATTTGTCGTTTCCCTAGTCTATAAGGAATTCAAAAAGAAGGTAGACAAGAGAACCCAGAGAAAGCTCCCTGTTATCAAAACTATAATGATATTATTTAAATCATACATCTTATTGAAGCAATGTTGCTCTCCAGAACTGTAGGTGTTCTAGGGGCATAGGTTCGTGCCTTCCATGTGTGTTGCCACACCACTCCCTGCAACTTAATATGAACTTATTATGGACAGTTGCTCTTTTTATATACGCTTACTATGTACTCAATGTCTTATTTGCAATATAGGATTTACCCTCAGAGCAACCCTCTGAGGCAGGTACTCTTATTCCCTTTCTGCAAATGAAGAGACAGATCAGAGTGGTGATATTAACTCGCCCAAAGTCGCTGAGCTGTGTGGAGTGGGGGCCCTCCAGCCCCTGTGGATGTCCTAAGGAGCTAGTGTCAAGACAGCAGCTCAGAGATGCTTCTGCAATCTCTGTTCCAAAATGGAAAGATCTACAAGAGAGAAAGCTGGGACAAGATAGGGGGTGGGGTGGAGGGCTTCTATAGCTGCTATGACAACTTAACACACATCTCAGCAGGGCAGACTGCTAACCCTGGATCTCCACGGACTGAAATCAAGCTGTCAGCAGGTTGCAGTCCTTTCCAGGGGGCACTGAGGGAAATTCATTTCATTGCCTTTTCCAGCTTCTAGAGGCTTGCTCTTATTCCTTGGCTTGTGCCTTTCTCCTTCAGCTTTGCCACATCTCTCTATCAACTCTCTCTCTGGCCACAGCCAGGAAAATGTCTCTGATTATAAACATCCTTCTGATGCGGCTATGTCCAGCTGAATAATTCAGGACAATCTGCCCATCACAAAGTCCTTACTTAAAGTTAATCACTTCTGCAGAGTCCCTTTGACACAGTCATATATTCACAGTGTGCAGGGGTTAGGATGTGGATATGTGCAGGGTGGGGGGCAGGAGAGTACCTCCCTCATAAGGGAGGAAGCAAGTGCATTCATAGAAAAGTGCTTTTTTAAAAAGTGGGGAAGGAGGAGGAATAGCAGTGTAAATATATTTGCATAAAGGACATATAAAGACCAGCATTGGTTACTGGGAGAGGGCTAGACCAGTGAAGACAGGCTAGATGGAGGTTTTTGTCGTGATGGAAGTGTTTAAACACACAAAAGGCAAGATAATAGTATCATGAACCCCCACCTATCAACAGTTTCTACTATCTTGTCATTCTAGTTCCATTTATCTTTCCACTTTTGGGGAAAAGACTGAAATTTTTAAAGTAATCATTCCAGACATCATTCCAGCCATGAAAACTTTAGTGTATATCTCTGAGACCAGATTTCTTTTTCTCAAAAACAGACCACATTACATCATCACCCCTAATAAAATTAACATATTTCCTTAATACTGTCGAATTATTAGTCCATGTTTAGATTTCCCTGACTGCCTGCAAGAATCCTCTTGAATAATTCGTCTGTTTGAATCAGTAACCAAACAAAGCCTTTGTGTGACCCCTCATAGATCTGAGGCCTGAATCTCTCTTACTCTGTAACAGTTTCCTAGAGGGTTTTTCCCCCCTCTCTATTCTTTTATGTCTTTGGTTTTTTAATCATGTAAGTGAACAACTTATATAATAGTTAAATTAAAAGGAAAATGCAAATCTAATGTTTCATGGCGTACGAGCTCCCAAAGGGTCCCCACAGGTGCGAATGAGAGAAAACATCTACATAGCAGCTCTTAGGAGAAGAGTGGACAGCTGGGGTGGCCCAGAGTGGTGGACAGAGTTAGGGAGCTGGAAATATGACACTCTGGGGGGCTTCCTGACCTGCTGGAGGTGGGAGGACACCAGGGAGTTAGCTGGGCGCTAAGCCCTCCAATCCCAGATACAATCATTCTGAATGTGCAGATAGTAGGAAATCACAGGAAACCCTCCACCCACTAAGCCACATGTTACACCAGCATTCATTCTCCCATAATGAACAACAAAGGAATGTGGAGATAGGTGGAGCCTGAAGGAGAGAGGAAGTTAATAAGACAGGAAGTGGGAGGCCTGAATTCTGGTTCTAGTTTTGCTACCAGCTGCTTGCACTGTCCTGCGAAAGTCACCGCAGGACACGCACACACATATATATATGATTTGTTTGTGTTTGCATCAAGAGGATACGTAACACAAATGAGAAGGAAATGAGTGTGGATGGGAGTAGTGATACTCCAGACTTAATACGCTAACAGCCAAGGCTGGGCACGGTGGCTCATGCCTGTACGTTTCAGCCTATGTAGCGGCTGGGGCTAGGGATCAAGGTTTGAGTTCCGCCTGGGGCCTGTAGCAAGCCCTAGTTCCCAAAAAATAGCTGGGCAGAAACAAGTCAAGAAGAAAAAGACCGAAACCAAATGACTTCACTAACATATGGGATACAGTGAAAAAATAAACAAAAGACTTGGGGAAAAGTCAAAACAAGCTAAGCACCAAACTGAAGAGCACAACTTTGAGCAGGAGGGAAAGGGGGGGGGATGGAAGGGAGGGGAGGTAAACCCTGGGGGTTACAATGTTGTGAAATTTATATATAAATAAAAAAGAAAAAAATTTTTTAAAAAATAGCTGGGCGTGGTGGCGCGCACCTGTAATCCCAGCTACCTGGGAAGCTGAGGCTGGGGATTGCTTGAGTCTGTGGTACCCCGGGCAATGAGAGCCTGCGGTTCCATGGGCAAAAATAGTGAGACCTAGTCTCAAAAAAAAAAAAAATACACTAACAGCCAGGCCTCAAAACCCTATTCCTACCCAGTTCCCCACATTACCCCAGACCCAAATGAGGCTGCTACAGGATAAATAGGAGTTTACTGGGAACAGGAATATGACTGTAGATATAGAGAATAACAGGGTCAAAGGCAGAGAATCAGGAACAAATCCAGCAAGTTCAGAGTCACAGGAATGCAAAGTGCTAAATCAAGGTGGAGGATGAACTCTGGCATAGGAAAAGAACACTGGTAGCAGAGTGGACAATATAAGGTAATAGAGTACTGCACCAACACCAGTTTCTTCATTTTGACAAATACATGTTATACACTTGTGGCTGTATTTACTATCTTGTAATTTCCCATGAGCTTGAAATTATTCCAAATAAGGTTATTAAGAAAAGAGAGGGAGATGAAGGAACAAAAGAAAAATGGTGCAAAATGAGTATGAAAGATGCCAGAAGGAGGAAATGGGTAAGGGTATCAGCAGAGACCAGTTTACCAGGCACTTCCTGTGCCAGACAACTAGGTCCAACTTCATCTCCCCACAGACAATGCCTCCAAGGCTGTGTTCTCCTTTTCTCTATCCCTTCATACAGGTCCCAGGTGGCCACCTGCAACGATCTCTGCTTCAGGTTCATCCTAATTATATTTCACCTGCCATAGTGACTAAAACCACACACTAGGTGCCAGGTCTTACACACACACATACATATACACACAACCCTGTAGGAGGAGCCTCTGTCCAACTTCTGGTCCTCCACCTGAATCCACAACCACCCACCCAGAAAAGAAGTCAGCAGCTATCCCCACCCTGTGGTGGAGAAAATGCAGTGATCCTGGTTCCCCGGCTGTGGAGAGAGAGGTTCAGGACAGGCAGTAGCACAGGCAGGAATTTAACACCTGGGACTGGCCACTCAGACTCAGGGAGTCAGCTAGCTGAAAAGAAACTTTTGAGAAGGCACCACCCCTGGGGCATCACCTGCCACCCATCACCCATCTCAACAACCAAATGGCAAGAAAGCAGGAAACTGTGCTAATATGATCACATTTGGCACAGGAGGAAAAAGCAGCTTAGCACCTGGGATCTGGAGCCCTTGTGTTCAAATCTAGGTTCTAGTTAGGCTTCTAGCTAGCTAGGCTTCTTAACCTCTTTGTGGCTTCATGTCCCCTGTTTATAATGGAGATAATCTCCTAAGGTGGCTTGTAGACAAAATATATTTAGTATCGCAGTTCGTTAGAACAGCATCTGGCACATCTTATGTGCCCATCCAAGAGCTGGTTCTTATTTTTTCATTGATTGAAAAGCTCCCTCTGTGGACACCACAGAGGGAACCACTGATAATCTGACTGGGAAGATTCTATTTAAAGATGCATGGAATGTGGAATTACCATCTAAACCAACATCTGATAAGCGTGAGTGATTCAGAAAGAAATGGGCACAGGAGTGCTGACAGAGAGGAGGAGAAGGGACCTGGTGAGCCTGCCAGGGAAGGTGGCCTCCAAGGTTGAGGGAGAAGAGAGGAGGCTGGGCCAGCATGGGCTGCTGAGGATGGGGGAGTGTCTGTAGCATCTCAAGAGGGGACAAAGCTGACAGTATAGGTCACTTTCAAGGGTCTTTACACTCAGAGGCTAGACGTTGGCCTGTCACACACTCAATATTTTTTGTGCACCTGCTGTGTGTCAGGCACTTTCAAGGTTCTTGGGATGAAAGTGAGAGCAGGTCAACCCTCCCTGCTTAGCACAATTGACAGTCTAAGTGGGAGGCAGCAGGTCAGCAAAACACATACTGGGAAAGTTCCCCACTCTGTTCGAAGGTGGTAAGTGCTATGGAAGACAATTTAGAAATAAGGGGAATCATGAGGGTTTTGAGCAGGAAAAGTGGGTAGAAAAGAGCAAAGTTAGACTTTAGGACAAATGGATTGTAAATATTAGTTACTTAGACTCCTTCCAGCCTCCAATCTTCTAAAGAGGACAGAGCCTGAGACTTAAGGTCTGTTATGCTGAGCTGGGGGAGTGGGAGATGGAGGGAACAACCTGAACAGCCAGGTAAGGTTTTGCTTGAACCAGCAGAGTGCACCTATAGTTAGGGCAGGAGTGCAATGGCCAGGACGCTGACAGGGCCTGAGCTGGGTGCAGGTGAGGTAGGAGTAACTGGCACAAAAGTGAAAGTGCAGGAAAGAATAGTGTTCACTCGCTGTAAGCCTTACCCCACCTCTCTTTAAAATCTTCCAAAACTGCTCCACACACAGGCAGTCTCCATGTTAACAATATGTGTGTTTCGTGCAGTGCAAATATGCAGCGATGGATGTTAACTGGATTTATTGTGGTGATTATTTTGCAATATATACAAATGTGGGATCATTCGGTTATACACCTGAAACTAATATTATGTCAACTATGCCCCATTGATTAAAAAGGGAAGAAGAAAATTAATAGGTGAGAATAGAGCAACCAAACATAGTGATATCACAACACAATCATTCCCATAATTTATGCAGACCAGGACCGATGAGTGACAAGGATAGAGATGGAAAGGTAAGGGGGAATCTCCAGGATGTGGCCCATCATAGATAAGGCAAGGGAGTATGAGAGCTGAGAAACCGGCACAAGGTTGAAAACAGAAGTCCTGAGGTTTGATCTTCTCTGGTCACAAAAACACACTCCCCTGCCCTATACTTGCTTCTGGTCTTTAAATCAGACAACCTCTCACTGCCTGCCAGCACCAGCATGGAGGAGAACAGGAAGCAAGAGCCATGTTAATGTAGGTGTGGGACCAGGGGGCGGAAGTCCAGGTTGAGGTTGAGGTGATGACTATGAGAGCAGGGGATGGGTTAGTAAAAAAGGAAGTGGCTTCAGGTGGAGGGAGGCCCCTCAACAGCAGGACTTCTCACTTGATGTTTGCTTTGAGATAATTATATTCAGGTTCTAATGCTTCCATAACAAATCACCACAAATACAGCAGCTTAAAATAACGCAGATTACTTTACAGTTCTAAAGGTCAGAAGTCACCAGCTCTCCATCTGTCTTTGTAGATGGCACTTTTTCCTTTTTCTTTTTTTTCCCTTTCCCTTTCCTTTTTCCTTTCTTTGTTTTCTTTTTCTCTTTTAGTAAACTTGTCATGTGCTGATAAAAAAAATAATAAAAAATAATTAAAGGTCAGGCATCTAAATGAATGGGCAGAGCTACATTTGTTTCTCCTGGCAGCTATGGGGGAGAATCCGTTTCCTTGTCCTTTGGGTTTCTAGGGGTTGCCTACATTCCTTGGCACATGGCCCCACATCACTCTCATGTCTGCTTCTACCCACACTCCTCTCAGCTTCTGACTCTGTTCCTTCATTTATAGATTTTTGTGATTACACTGTACTCACCAATATTATCCAGCATAACCTTCCCCTGAAGAACCTTATCTTAATCTGATGAGCAAACTTCTGCTGCTGTGGAAGGTATCATGGTCACAGATTTGAGGGGACATCAAAGTGGAAATGCCCAACAGGCCCTCAGAGACCCTGACCTGAGTTTGGGAGGGTGGGAGGGTGGCAGAGAGGGCTGAGGGCTGAGGTCTGGGGAAAACCCACAGCCTTCAAGTTCCCATACACACATTTATGAAGGGCCTATTCCAGCCTAGCAAGGGGCTGGGTGTTATGGAAAACACAAAAATAAGTCAAATGCAGGCTTATGGGGAGGAGCTCTCCACCAAAATGTGCACGTACAAGGGAAGAAGAATGACACATGAGAGAAAGTAATCCATGGACGAAAAGACTGGAATATTCAAGAAAGTTTTCATGAAGCAGTAGCATCTGAGCTTAATAAAGGAGGAGCAAAGTATTTTCTAGAAGTGAAGGAAGTTAACCAAAATGGCACAGCACCAGGAGCACAGAAGAAGTGTCTAGAAAGAATGATGAGCCTGGTCAAGGAGACTTCTTTTTAAGTATCAAAATGGCCATTTTGTGGTAGATGGAAGGGCCTTGGTAGTCTCTAAAAGTGAGGGTGCTAGCTCTTGTGCCTCCCATGGGAAGGAAGGGGCAGTCCCTGGGAGATGGGTATGACTGGTCCCCGGCTGTGTGTTCAAATCTTACCACCAGGGGGGGCACAAGAACCAAAATGGACTGTTGCCCTTTTGGGGACAAGAGGGGGAGGGATGTTTCAGAAACAGGATGCCCTGAAGAGAGGAAAAGTTTTCCCATCCAGCACCACAAAGCCTGGAAGGTCTCACTGCCCCCATGTGATCTGTGACTCAGGGGCTCACCCAATTTTTCCCCTTCCAGTTAAGGCAAACCATATTTTTTTCCATCTCCTTTTCCTGGCTGTTCCAAGCACACTTTAGCCCAGATGTATTACACCACAGAATGTCAAGACCGAGAGAGCTTCAATATCCAGTCCCAGATGTTGCAGGTGAGGTGATTGAGGCCCAAGAGACACACCCAAAATAAAGAACCTAGGTCTCCTTAAGTCACACTACAAGGACCTCTTGACTATCTGTCATTTGAAACTTAACTCAAAATCTCCTAATTGTTTCTCATGTATGAATAATAGTACAGCAGGGCTGGGGATAATATCACGTCATTGAACTTCCTTTCATCATAAAATTAACAAGGGAAGAAAGTCCCTTTGAAAGACCTTGAAGGAAATAGGGGTACTCAGGACCTTCCTTTATCACATGGAGTTTCAAGTGAGTCCCAGTTTCCAAGAACTGGCAGGCAACATTAGTTGTTACTGTAATAGAGACAATAGCCAAGGTTTCCATGGCACCCACTGTACTGGGTCCTCCTTGTGGCTCAGCTCCTGCAATACTTGTGATAATCCTAAAAAGTAGTTTCTATCAAAAGCAGTTTCTATACTCCTCCCACCTGTGCTTGTTAACGGAGGCGAATCTAAGACCAAATCTTTTCTGTTCTCAAAACTGTTCTTCCAAAACCAGTGGGCTGGTCTGGGGCAACACAGTGGGGCATTGTTCTACCTCCCCCATAGGGCCTCACCTGCCTCTCTGCCCCCAACTGACTGCCCCGGACACTGGATTAAGTGAGGGTCTGAGGTAAAACACGACCAAAATTCCTTCTTTGCCATTCTTAGCCTTAGACTCCATTTAAGGAAAAACTTCCCATCCTCCTTCCTTCCTCACCCTGCAGTAGCTTCCACTATCCCTGGCTGCCTTGGTTTCCTGCTGGGTGCTTCTGCACTGACACTTCTTTCTGTCTGGAATTCCCTCCCTGCCTAATTAGCTGACCCCACTTTCCATGCTACAGGGTTCCCCTCTCCTGCTCTAGGAAGCCTCTCCTGACTCAGGTCAACTTTGAATGTGCCTGTATCCCTACCTACCCCCAGGCCACATATGCCACAGAGGCAAAGATACCATGGGCTTGTACTTGTCTGGTCATGGAGCTCCCCGCCCACACTGAGATCCTTCCATATGGGAGACAGAGGGTTTCATCTCAGCATATGGTCCACTGCAGGCTCTCAAGCAAGGTTTGAATGAGTGGAGTGAATGGAAGATATCCTCCATGAGCTGACCTCTGCTGCTCTGCCTCCCACCTATCCCTCTGCTCCCTATCTCATGCACCCTTTTCCAGTTTCACCTTGCTCTTGGGTTCTACCCCACTGCCCCACCTTAGTTCCCTTTGTCTCTTACCTGAGCTGTTCAGCAACCTCCTACTTACCCGCCACACTATCCTCAGCTCACCTCACACTACTTGTCTGGCACTCCCCAGAGGCAGCACCTCCACTTTCCATCTGATCCCCCAAAGTTCTGAGACAAGGCCTGGAGATACAAGGCCTGGAGATAACACCTCCCTCACCTAAGGAAACCACACAGCTGATGGAAGGGGTCCCCAGCATGAATCCTTCTCTCCTTAGTGCTCAAAGTCTGGGAGCCCAAGGCTTGGCCTCACCTCAGTCCTAGCTATGTACTAGGACCTTCACCTCACTACACACTTCAACCCAGACCCCAGAAACCCTGGTCTCAGGCTAGGCCCAAAATCCCCTAGATTACAATTCTCCCGTGACTCTACAGCTGATTGGTTTCTGTACCTGGGTCAGAGACCTTTCCTTAGAGCCCCTTTAGCCCAAGTCTATCTCTGTGTGACCCCACAGAGTAATCTCATCCCATTATCTGACCATCTAACCCTCTCACCCATTTCAAATTTCTGGAAGACAGAAATAGGATCGAATGGATTTTTTTCCAGCTTCTACTGAAATATTTTCTGAATTAGTGGATCACTGAGACAAGTCTAACAACAATAACAGAGGAAAAGAACAGCTACACAGTGCTCATACTGGTTGGTATTAGAGGGTGTCATTTGAGTCTTTTTGTTTTGGGTTTTTGTTTTTTTGTTGTTGTTTTGGGTTTTTTGGTTTTTTGGTTTTTGGTTTTTGTGTGTGTGTGCTTGTGCTATTTTTCTGTTGTTCTGCATGAGCATGTTTTGTTTCTGAAACTATGAAAACACTAAAGGAAACTCCATCTTGGAAAAAAATACAAAGGGGTTTGGGGAAGTCAGGAAGAGGGAATCTCCCCGTGGTGAGAAACAGGAAAGGAATGCTTGAAGACCCATAGAATTTGGGGGCGGGAAGGGGGAGGCAGGCAGCCAACCACAGGCCAGGCAGAACTGGGCCAAACGTTGTGATGGTGAGGTGCCAGGTAGTGCAGAAAGAGTGTTCTGTACAGAATGCAAGATGAAGAATTTCGACTTGGGGGGGTGGGGGAGCCACAGAAAGTTTTTGAGTGGAGGAGAAAACGCTCTGGTAGCCCTGCCCTGCTGAGGTTGCAGTGAACAGGGTTGAAGGGCAGGAGGGAGGTGTGGAGAGCGCCCACAGACACTGCGTCCCACTCGCGGGGCACCAACAGCGTGAGCGCAGGAAGCATGTCGGGGACACCCAACCTCAGCCCGGGGGTGTTGAAAAGGCTTTCCATGAGCTCCTAGCCGTCTTCCCACCTGGAGTGCTCCGGAAGCCCAGGTTTGCAAGGAGCCGCCCCAGGGGAAAATAGTCAGGCAAGCTTCCCTTCAAATCAAGGCCAAAGCCTGAAGAGCCCTCACTCTCTGGGCAGCCGACTTTGGGCAGCGGGACTTTACCCAAACGACGCCGAAAAGGCTATCCAAAATAGTGAGCTCCCGCCGGAGGCTTAGGATCTGAAAGAGAAGAACCCAAAGGTCGAGGCCTCCTCGTAAACTCCAAAGCAAAAACAGCATGACTGGCGTCCCAGAACGACCCCGGGACAGCGGCGGGGAAAGGGGAAGTCGGCGGGAAGGAGGTCTCGGCCTGGGATAAGCCAGTGGAGGAGGGGAAAATACGGCTAAAGGAAGCCCAGGCCGCACTCCGCGGAATCCCGACCCCCGGGAGACGCGCGGGCTGAGCGGCGGGGCGGGGGCCTGGGCGGGGCAGGTGCTGCGGGAGGCGGGTTCTGCAGGGGGGGAGGGGGGGACGGGCCCACGGCACATGCGCACCGAAGCCAGATGCGCGCCTAAGGAGTGGCAGTTTTTAAAAGTGCAGCCCGGAGGCCACCCAGTCGCTGCCAGCACCTCCGTGCGAAGTCTGATCCCGCCCGTCCCGAGCGCGCGCCCCCCGGTTCCACTCCAGTCCGGCCCAGGCCCGTCTAGCTCACACCATGCCGGTCAAAGGAGGCACCAAGTGCATCAAATACCTGCTCTTTGGATTTAACTTCATCTTCTGGGTGAGTGAGCGCGACGGCGGCGCGCTCCTCTCCGGGGGCCACCTGTTCGCCCCGGCGACTGTCCGCCCCTGGACGCGGTCGGACATTAGGTTTGCTGGCAGTCCCAGCGCCAGGGGAGACTCGGTGGGAGGAGAAAGGCCCCACGGCGGCCTGCTGACTCCTCTGGCGGGTCGGAGACGGACGGACGGGGTGTGGGCTCCTCCCTAGCCTTACTTGCTGGGGAACGCTGGCGCTTGGAGGCGGGTCCCGGACTTTCGCCGAGGGTGTGGGGTGAGGTTTGTGTCTGTGCCCTGTCCCTCCGAGTGTAGAAGGGGAAGGCAGACACGAGCACGCCTTCTCTGGGAACTCCAGGCCCGGTGACCGGGTGCGGTAGCCGGAGCCGCGGGGAGAGGCTCTCCGCGGGATTTGAGGGGCGCAGGGAGAGCGCAACCGAGAACTGTTAGCACTTCTCCAGTGGACAGGCAGGGACGCGCCGGCCACGGGGCCCCGCGTCCCCGGACCCTATCCCGGAGTATGAACTGGGGCCTTCCTCCACCGTTGAGGGGACACTGTCAGGCCCCCATTCTCTGAGCAATTGCCAGCCGCCTTGAGAAAGTACTGCGCTCCCTCGAACTACCTGAAAGATTAGCTTGTCTTGATTCCTCCACTACCCCCACTCCCGAGAGCGATAAGTATCTCAACTAGAGAGAACTCTGGGAGAGTTGGGGAGAGGAGGGCCAGATGCCTATCGGTGCCTCTAGTGAGATGAGCCCGGTGTTTCTCCACTTCCGGGAGAGAGCTGGTGCCAGCTCCTGCCTCTGGCCGCACCCCCTCCCCCGCAGCCTGCTCTGTAACCAGGCGAGGCTAGGCAGGACCTCAGACTTCACCTGGACCTGACTCCAGGCCTGGTGGCTCCAGGACGCCTGCTGCTGGCCATCCTCCCACAAGTGGAAAGCCTGAGGGAGGTGCAGAAGAAGGGAATGTCCCCTCCGCACCTTCCCTTGGGGGTTTAAGGCACATCAAGAGACTGGAATAGAGAACCTCTGTGACCTGCTTCCAGGGCCTCATCTCCCATACATGAGATAGTATTTGCCCCTCAGCAAGGGAAGGAGTTTGGAAAGGGAGCCACCATACCACTCTCAGGAGAGATGGGCAGAAACAGGGGTGTTCCTCAGAGAGGTTGCAACACATTTGCTTACTCCCCTGGAGCCGGTCGCTTGGGTCCCCAAGAACCTTGAGTAGTAAAAACCTTGGGTAGTAAGTGACCTTGGGTAGTCTCCCACTCTTCAGAGACTAACCTGCAATTGCCAGAGTGACCACACCCAATGCATGCCCTTATAAGGGTGGCCTATAGGTATGCCTTTGGCTGCATCAGGGGTTTCCTTACTAAGTGGTGGGTCAGGTCCCCTCCTGTGAGCCCACCAGCAGGCCAACTCCGGACTCCCTCCTCCTCTCACCAATCCCTGGCACCAGAAAAGAATGTTGGAAGGCGGGCTTTGGCTGCGCCCCACCCAACCCCACCCATGTCCTTTGAGTTTTCCTTTTTCCTCCCCAGCCTGTCTGTTGGTTGATGCTCAGCTATCTGCCTGGGCTGCATCAGAATTTAGGGCTAAGGAACCCAGAGAGTGCCTCTTTATCCCCCTCTGACCAAAGATGCTTTTCGAGCCCTGATGGCAGGTTCCCAGGGGCCACCCCACTATCTGCTCCATCTCCTACTCTCTCCAGCCTGCCCCATCCATATTTGGATGCCCAGCCTAGGTGCTGCTGAGCAGCTAGGTCGTCTGAAACAGAAATGAGTCACTCTGAGAATGTCCAGTTAAGAGTTAGGAATGATTTTCGAGCTCATCCAGTCAAGCCCTTTCACAGTGAAAAAGCTGAGAACCAGGGTGGGGCAGTGATTTGCCCTGGATTAATGAGAGTAGTACCCCTGAACCCCTTACATTAATTCTGTCCTCCTCTGGCTCCCTCATGGACCAGAGGGGACCTGATTGTGGGCTAGGGAAGGGTTCAAGCAGTAGCTACATGTTCTCGAATTAATCTTTAATTCTTTAAGGTCTGCTTTAAGGCCACTTTAGGGATAAAGCCCTCATCCCCAGAAGGTGATGAAATAAAAGCATATCATGGTCTACTTGGGCAACATTTTGCAGCCTGTAAATGCCTTTTCTAAGTCCCATAATATAGCCAGAGCAGAAAGCTTCCATTTTACTAGTCCCCAGTGAAGTTAAGTGACTGATGCACGGTCCTGTAGCACAGTAGTATCAGAAGTAAGTTTGAAGGCAGATCTAGTTGACTTCCGCTGGGTAACACTTCCATCACAACCTGCTGCCTTGCCCAGTTGGGTGAGGATGGTAGACAGTAGGAACAAGTTCTGAAAAAATTCTCTCATTAAAAAAAACTATAATTTAAGGGAACTACTTAGATTATTATGATGTCATCTCTACTTTCTCTCCAGACCAAGAATTTATAAACTTGGCGTTTGGGAGCTGATGAAAAGCAGGTGTTGTGAGGCCAGGAACTACTAGTGCCTCGTGAACAGTGGGTGCTGAAAGGGGATGGTCTGGCAGGGATCCAGAGAGAAGCTGCTCACATCAGAAATGGGGGAACAGGGGTGCTAGGGGGCTTTTCCCTGGTCCCCCCAAACTCATCCCTGTAAGACTTTGCATGACAGCCAAGCACATACTGCCTGCCCTCCCCAAGCCAGGCCTCTGATGACCACAGCCAAACCTGCAATCAGTCTGTTCTTCCAACTCTCAGTAACCCAGACTCCCCAGCTCCATTTCAGTCATTTTACATTTCCTTTAGACTGTCCTGCCCACCCACCCCAAAAAATGGGTTAATATCTTACTGAAGTCAGAGCGGTAACTTTTAAGCTATCCAGTGGAACACCAGGATGAAGGCCAACTCTGTCTGCCAAGCCCTACCCCCCAAATCCTAGGCCTTGGTTGAGAGAACCCTACCCCTACCTCCCTCTATCCCTTTGCACATTGCCTCTCACCCCTCACCCTCCTGGATGGAAAAAATAGCATTACTTTCTTTCCCAAGAAATGGTGTTACCTGAACCTACAGGAAGCTTCTTGGGAACATGAACAGATTTAATCCAGCCCTGTCCCAAGTTGTGACTCACCAGGTAGAGATTGTGCTGCAGACTTCAGTTTCCCGTAAAACCTTACAGATTGCGCAAACCATTCAAAACTCAGTCTGTGGCACAAGTTGCTCCCCTCCACCTACAGAAGTCAGATATCCCCGCATTCCAGTGAAAGCAAGCTGGGCACCAGGCTTGTGCTCAGAGCCTGCTTTGACTTTTACCTCTGGAACCTGACCCCTGAGTCTTTCCTGCTAACCCAACAGTTTTCATTGCCTTTAGCCCTTGGTGGCAGGACAGCCTGGTGGTCAGAGCACAGCTTTGGATCCCATTTTCCCATGAGCAGATGGAGCTGGCGCCTACCTCCCTGGGGTTGCTGTGAAGTTAAACGATAGTGCCACCCAGTACTAGAAGCTGAGTAAACTTCCAGCGGTAGCTATTGCTACCTTCCTTAAAATAGATGGAAGAGTGGGAGCAATTCCTAAGTGTAATTTAAAGTTTAAACCAGAGGTGCAGGCTGGACATAACGAGAGCCCGCATACCTTCCTCCCTTCTTTTCCCCCTACGTGCTGCATGGCTACAGCCTGGATCACCGCCACCTCTGCGGATGCCCTGATCACAGCACCAACTCCATTTTATGAGTGGCTGCGCATTTGACGGGGCAGTGCACTTCTGGAAAGAAAATTGCCTAGGAAAGAAAGCCTAAGTCATCAGGCGTCCAGGTCTGGGTAGAATATGGGCTTATGGGGAGGCAGTGGCAAATGCCCCTCACACCACACTTGCCTTTTACCCAGGCACAGCTCGCCTTCCCCATTGGGCTGAGCAGGAGGTTGAGATGACTGCGTAAAATGGCTTCCACCTTTGGCACTCAGACAGCTCAGGCTCTGGCACAGCCAGCTGTGTTTGTACTGAGGCTGGCAGGTTTGGGGAGAGGTGAGGCCAGGTGTCTGTATCTGCTGAGGAGACAGGGCTTCTCTTTGCCCAGAATCTTTTTGGATTTTCAACAACGATCCAGCTCCTGATTCCGGGGAATCCTCTCCACATGCATTCTCTGCTCCTTTTTTTAAGAGTGGCCCACGGCACCATGCCAGACCCTACTCTTTGTACTCAGGGGCTGCTGGTGAAGTTCCAAATTTGCAACTGCTTGATAAGCAGCCCCGTGGAAGGCCTTCCTCACCAGAGCACTCCTGCCCAGTGAGTCTGGGGCGGCTCAGACCTCACAAGCCATCGTTCTTGTACCTTTTGTGTTGGATGCGAGTCCCCTGTGTGATTTATCTGTTTTTCTGTTTGGTTCCATTTTATGAGGAGGCCCAGCTTGGGGAGTTGATGGCACAGTTGGGAACTTACTAATTCACCTTGGACTTTACCAAACACCTTTTCTTCTATAGACTAAGACCTTGCCAGTTCTTTCCAGGGTGCATCGGGCTGTAAGAGCAAGGGACCTGAGGTCACGAGAATCAAGTTTTCTGCGGTCCTCTTCCTCCCATCAGCTTGGGAGGAGAGACTGGAGACATCCCAGGAGCTGTTTTCCATATTCTGTGTTGTTCTCGCCCAGGTTGGGGTCCTGGGACTTTCTGTGCAGCTGTAGAGAAAGTCATTACCTCTTACTTACAGAAAGGCAATGACTTCATGTTCTGGGGTTTGAAAATCTGGGTAAGAGCCTGTGGGACCCAATATCCTCATGTACCCAGAGATCTTCTTTGCCGCTGAGGGATTTCGGGAGACCAAAAGGGCTAATCTTAATGATTCGTTTTTTTAACTTTCTGTTTTCGAAATCTGACTGTAGATCCCTAGCCTGTCTGATTTTGGTGGAAAAAATAATGCTGGTCCAGGGACATTTTCATTTTCCGTCAAGTGATGGCATGCAGCTGTGGAGAACAGCACCCTGTTCTCAGATGAGATAATTTTATAATAATTGCATCCATCTAGTGATCCCCACCTCCAAAAAAAATTACCAAACTGTTGTGGATGATTTTTAATACTCTGTGTCATCACACTTAGACTGAGGGAGCGTAGTCTTCTTAGGGAATCCCATGATATCATGGAACCTGCCTCCAGAAGAACGACATGCCTGTTTTCTTTTTTCCAAAGGTCCATGAGTCTCAGGTATTGAACATCTGCATTGGGTCTTAACTCTCTTGATTTCCAGGCAACTCCTGCTCTTTCCTGAATCCCAAATTGCTTCATTGTTCCATGGGAACTGCATGGGGGAGAGCTGCATTAAAGAACCCTAAGTTCCTCCAATAATGATCAAGAAAAGGCAACCCAGGCTGGAGAGCTGGCCTCCCCACCCATTCTTGCTCTGACTCTCAGCTTAATCATCGCCCAAGGAGTGGCTTGGACTCGCTTAGCTTAATGAGTGTTCCATATTTTTAGTCCACATGAAGAATCCAACTTTATGAGCTTCCAGCCAAGTTTTGCTTCTTGGTTAGTTTTCCCATAACTTGGGTGCATGTGTTTGCTTAGCAAGAGCACAGTTCTACCTCTCCCTCCCTTCCTTCCCTCCTGATAGAGACTAAAATTCTCAGCCTACCTTCTCTAGCCTCACCCCTGAGACTCTGAAAAGTGAGAAATGTCTCCTGGGGGTTGTTTAGGAACTGGGTCTCAGGAGATGTACATACATCTGATGTCTCAGGAGATGTACATACACAATCTGGCTCAGTGAGGGGAGGATGAAGCCCTCCAATGTGGAGAGGACCAGGGTCATTCAATTCTAGGGAAGATAACCTGGGGTAGAGGGGCTAGGGGACTTTTTAAAGAATCAAAAGTTGGCTCTTAATGGCCCTCTTTGTTCATAGTGCTTGCCAAGCATTGTGTTAAAGAACAGATATGGCAGTTCTTGCTGGCTCTGTTAGGAAAGTCACCCTTCAAACCCAGGGCTCCAGGGAATACCTCCCAGGCCCACAAGCCAGTGGCTCACGGTGTCTACCAGGCCTGCCCAGATGGCCCTTGTGTCTTCACACTCCTGGTTTGAGCTGTGTTTTAGGGCCTATGTGCAGAAACAACACCACCATGGGTCAGAGAGGAAATAGAACGTTATTGATTGAATTGAACAGATTTCTTATAGACATTTAAGTCTATATTATCTTTAAACCTATACTGATTACATCAAAAGTGCACTAAATGATGCAGTCAATGTGTTAAAACTTTGGGCAAAATATCAGCAAAATCATACTCATTGCTCCTGTAGATATTATTTGCTATAGGCCGGTGTTTGCATCTCCCCAAAATTCATAAGTTTAATCCTGAAGCCTAATACAGTGGTGTTTAGAGATGTGGGGCCTTAGGGAAATAATTAGGTCATGAGAATGGAGCCATCCTAAGTGGGATTAGTGCTCTTTCAAAAGAAACCCCAGACAGACAGACGGCCCTCCGCCCACCTTCCAAGGGAGATGATAGGGAGAAGAAAGCCTTCTTAAAACCCAGTCCCCGTCAGACAGCAAATCTACAGGCACCTTGATCTTGAACTCCCCAACCTTCAGAACTGTGAAAAATAAACTTTTGTCATTTATAAGCCACCCAATCCTTGGAATTTTGTAATTGCAGCCCCATCAGACTAGCACATAGTCATTTACAGATTTGACTAACAGTCACCTCCTTCCTAGGAGAGCTTTGCAGTGTGCTGGTTTGGATGCGCACTTACTTTGCTTCAGTGCCACCCTTACCTCTCAGCTGCACTGCTTCTAAAGCAGAATGTGAACTTCAGGTCAGGAAACCCTTTCCATGAAGGGAAAGGGTTCACTCACCCACTGCAACATAGGCATCTTCTTTACTGTGATGTGGGGCTGTGGATTTCGGTCTGCTAGCACTGCCCAAACACTTTAAAGCATCTTTCTGCAAGCCTTGGAAAATCCTCCTGTGCTCTGCTTTCCTCCACTGCCATCCAACAGCCCTGACCCCCGAAGACTGATAACCCTTAAGAGACCTAGAAAACAGGTTACACTGGTAATTAGAATCTCTTCCAGTGCTGGGGCCGGACTCTTCATGTTGACAACTGTCTTTGTCCTCCTGTGGCAGATGGTAGCCAGGCTCTAGCACTGGTCAGTGGTGCTGTTCTCTGGCTCCCAGCAGGAAGGTGCTGTGGGAAAGGACAAAGGCTCCAAGTATCACCTTGGGACCATACCTCTAGGGGCTACAAGGACAGTGACCTGTGGGCATCTGTGAGTCACTGTGCTTGTCACATTGGCAGCAGTCATGAGGTCAGGATGCTAAGAAAAATGGGTCAATGACTCTGGAGAATCTGTTTCCCAGAACGGTGCAGTGTCTACACTGATTTTCTGGCAGCGCAGCGGGGCGTGGAGGACACTCCCAGCAGAGGCCAACCAGGGGAAGTGCAGGCTTTTGCTCTAGGCTTTGTCTGTGGGGCAGCTCCTTCAAAGAGGGAGGAGGCCAGGTGGGAGAAAGTAGAGCCCTCTGCTCTCTCACACTGGTTCTCATCGGACCTTTTTGAATAGAAGATGCGACTTTCAAAATGAGATCAGATATGATTTTTTTTCACAAAAATGAAGAATCCTGGATCCGAAATTAACAAAATGGATCCCAGAACAGTTTCACGGCGGGGTTAAGAATTTAGGTGACATCTTTTACTTTGAAAACCCACAAGTTTTCTCATCTAAAAAAAAATACTAGTTAATGTTGCCAACCAGGTGGGTCTATTGTGAAAATTAAGTGATTTAAGTCAAGTGCTTCCAGTAAGTGTGGGTCAGAGCTAATGTTTGCATATTTGCTGTTTAATAATTAAGAGACCTAAAATGGCAGAGGGACAGGGCAGGTGAGAGGTCAGATGTAGCAGTTGGGGAACCTTGGCTCTTTTCCCCATGGCTGGTATGGCGTTCAGAGTGTCCCGTGATGGGGGAGGAGATCGAGTGTTGCTGGGTGTGTCTTTACCAACACCCACAGGTCCATCCACCAAAGGGTATCGCTTGAAAGGCGTAGGGACAGGGGACATCTCCACCCACTTAGGGCCCATTTCCCCTAGTGGAATGAGGGCTAGCTGGTCCACATGGCCACAGTGAATAAGCACGAGCATGTGTGGAATGACCAGACGTCTCAGTGAGGCAGACACAATGGAAAACAAATGTGTGGTGTTCTGGAATTCAAAGCAAAACATCCCCAAACAATCCCCCACATCAGATGATTTTGGTTAAGATCAGAATGCTTGCTTTCAGCAGAAAAACAGATTTATGGGCGGGCTAGTATATGCTACAGATCTGGCAAGCAGGCAATGGAAATTTGAAATGAGATTGCTTGTTTAGAAAGAGGCCCTTCTCCCAGCCACTTAGCCCCAGACTACTTCTCAACAGCACATCATATTAGCTGAAACTTCTCCGCTCAGGCAGTTAAGGGCTCTGCTCTTTTAAATGATGCTGACTTTACCCTTGGTACGGAGGCTTTCTCAACTCTTGAACCTGTTCAGACCAGGTAGCTGCCCAATTTCCACCAGGGTGTGCTGAGAAAAAGTTTACAAGGCCCTTCATCCTCTGCCACACCCCAGAGAGAGGACCAAGCCATCTCCTGCCCATCAGGGATGAGAAGTCAGCCAGCCACTGACCCCTGCACAGTACCAGCTGAGTATGTGGCAGAGGGAGAGCTGACTCGTTCCATACCTGCTCTGTGATGCTGGGTTACTTACTGTACCTCTCTGAGCCTCTTTCCTCAAGCTGGGATCACCAATCTACTTGGACAGGTAGGTAGGTGAACTGCAGTCTCACCAGCAGTCTTAAATGCAGAGGGGACAGCAAGGACTTAGAGTAGAGTAGCAAGGACTATTCCTGATCTCACTGGCTAACCTCTCCCTGCTGCTCCTACCAGAATGTTCCCTGAAAGCCCCACCCCAGCCTGTGACCAGGTTTGAGTATTCAAATACAATTGCCTGAGAGAGTCAGGCTTGGCAAGGAGATGGCACCCACTTATCTTGAGCCACCCTCACTTCTCTACCCAGGAGACTCCAAAGTGCAGTAGAATTTCCCCCCAAAAGGGAGGCTACAGGCCCACAGGCAGGCTGTGCATGTGCCGAGAACATCAGCAATGCAGGTTTGCTCCAGGTATCATGGTGAAAGGAAGCTCTTCTTTGAACTTTATGCTTAGTTTACAATTTCTATGTTGAATTCTATGGGTGATGAGGTAGTTACCTTAATCTCAGTGTTTAAGGCACTATGTTCACACTAGACACAGCAGTCAGCCTCTGCAGAGTCCTGACTTTTCAGGGAGAGTTGTATTTTGATTGCTGCTGCTTGTGGCTCCTAGTTGAGCCCTTGCTGCTATAAAAGAACAATGCATGGGGGGGGGGCATTAAGAACCAGGGTAATTGGGGGCCAGGGGAGAGGACTGACTTCTTAGAAATTCAGGGTGAAGGGTCCACAAATTGGTGACTTCTGCCTCACTTGATATAACCCAAGTCTTGGGATTGAGTGGAGTGGTGGGGTATTTTTTTAAAGCTGTTTTTGGGGTGATTGATTCATCACAAGAGCTCACATGGAACTTCCGGTGAAGTTACAACTACTAGTACTCCCTCCTCTTAGGATTTTTCAGTGCTTGAGAGAATCCTGAACCATCACACTCATCCTATCTGCTTGCCTTAGTTCCATGAAACACCTTAGACAGAATTGCTCAAAGCTAAAGTTTTACTACTAGGCTTCATCCCTTTCAGGAGATGAGTGACAGGCTTGTCTATCCATCTGTCTGCAGATTGCCCCATTTGGGGATGTCCCCAGTTTGGGAAAGGTGAGTAAGGAGAGGGACCAGTTTTGCATTTTGCTGGAAATGGCTCAGGAAAGAAGAATACATGGCAGGGTTGCCCTTATGAGACCTAACTGGGAATTTAACATAGGAACCAAGAGACCAGACACCAGGTCCCAAAAAGGAGTAGAGCCAAAGCTCCCCGGGCTTCTGTGTGGACAGAAAGAAGGCCAGGTGTATTTTCCCAGGGCCCAATGGGGGAAGGAGAGGAGTGAGACACCACCTTTCCCAGCCTCCGCAGAGAAAAGGGAAGAAGAGAGAGAATAAACCCAAAGGAGAAGGTAGTGGGCAGTGCCCTCCTGCTTTTGGCCTTCATCTGGACTGGGTGGATGCCCTGAATCTGAATCCACTCAGCTCCAGCAGGCACACAAAGCTTTCGGACAGAGCATTTTGGCAAATGTCACTTGTCCAGACCAGCCTCTTGCCAAGGAAAGTACTTAGGGGTTCCAGGGTTCCTCTGCTTCCCACTCATCAGCTGAGCAGGGAGAGGGTCAGGTGTTTTGGGGACGAGTATAGTTTTGAGTTGTCTATATGGATCTGGTTCAGCATAAGCTCTGCCTCTGGCCAGTTGTGTCTTTTTTTTTTTTTTTTTTTTTTTTACTTTCAGAGGCTGTTTCATCTATAAAATAGGGATGATGAGAGATAAAATGAAGTAGTGTCCATAAACCATACAGGGCAACTAGCCACTCACAGGTAACAACTGCTGCTATCATGATATTACTTATTTTCCTTTCCCAGCCTCTGCAGAAGCAGGAGTGGACAGCAAAACCTGCCACAAGTCACACGAGAGCTAGATAAGCTGCGTCACTGACCACCAGTCACTGCATGTATTCTTTTAAAAAAAAAATAGTTTTTTTGGAATTAATCGTGATTTGAGAGGAAGAGTCCACTCACACGTAAAGGCACCCTGGCCTGGAGAATACAGGCTGTGGAAGTCAGGAGGGCAGGGTTTTGTCTAGCTTTCCCTATTGCTGAGGAGTGGAAGCCCTGGAAAGCCCCCTAAGTGGTCATGGCTTCTGGAGAGCCGGGTTCCCAGGCATGGAGCCTATGTGTATGCATTGGAACCTAATGCTGATTCCAACTTGACCCTATGACCGTGACTTTATAGGCTCAGTGGGTTCACCAAGATGGAGTTGTCCTGCCAGTATCTCTTTCTTACCTCTTAATATAGGCATTATCCCCTTACTTATCCCGCTGCAACAGCTTACTGTGCTTGCAAGGCTCCATCCCCAGTCCTTTACAGTGCCAGGTGGAGCTGTGGAGCCTGATGTCTCCAGATCAGGGTGCAAAACAGGTTTCTGAAATTCTGCTTCCACTGGGCAGAGCGAGTGAGCTCTCTCCAAAGAAAGCTCCCACTCCATTCCATGGCTTCATATTCTTCAATACTGGCATTTAGAAAGCTCTTTTGTGGGTTCAGAACTCCCAAAGGAGTAGAGGATATTTGGTGGTAGGTGTGGTATGGCAGCATACATTTGTAGAGGTGTGAACCCATATACCTAAAATAGTGTTCAAAAGCATCTTTATCTCAATAAACATGATTTTCAAAAACAACCCAAAGGAAGCCTTTCCCTGTCCTCCCAGGATGCTCAGATTTAAATGTAGGCCCAGAGCAGTGGTTCTCAAACTTGATGGAGCATAAGAATCTTGGGGGTTTGGAAGGGAGAAGAGGGGCTGATTACTAGTCCCACCACACTGGAGTTCCTGATTGAGCAAGACTAAATATTTGCATGTCTACCACTTCCCAGGTGGCTGCTACTGCAGCTGCTCTAGGGACCACACACTGAGAACCACTGCCCTAGAAAAAGCTTCCTGGAGACTTGTAGGTACAACTCTGAAGCTCTGCCCTGAGGTGGGAAGCTCAGAAGAAGCCCAAAGAGCAGAGGCCAAAATGGCCCCCACTGTGCCTGCTCAACTTCCCCAGGATGGTCACCCTCACAAGGAAGGACTTACACGCCAGGGCTGACTGAGGTTTTCCTGCTCACCTAGTGAAACCAAAGCCAGCAGTCTGCTCTTGTAGATATGTTTCAATTCTACCATGAACTAATCATTCGCTAGTGAGCCCTAATGAAAGCAAGCCATGTGATTGTTCCTGCTGATTAGAGTGGAGTTTGTTGTTTTCCTCTGTGGTCAGACTGAGACCTCTAATCCCACCCGGTGGCTGTGCCTTGGTAAACACACAGGGTCTTCATATGGAGCTGGGGGAGGAGGATGCAAGGAGTGGTTAGAAAAGGCTGCGTGGATTGGGCTCCTGTTTGCTCTTGCTGGCATGCCTGGCCTGGCCTCCTGACAGTGAAACAGCCCATCCAAGGCTTGGCATTCAGTGGTGAGCCAGCGTTGCCATGGAGATGGGTGAGGCCCAGAGCCCACAGGTCTGGGTGGCCTGACTTGTTTTTAAATGTCGAAGCCTGTGTGAACATAGAGGCCCTTATCTGCACTTCGGAGTTTTCTTAAAGCGATGCTGGTATTTGGGGCCCAGGAAAGCTGGTCGGGGAAACTCATCCTCAGTAGTTGGTCTGTTACTGATTTCCTGGGTGGCACTGGCAGCTCTGCCTTAAGGTGTCCTAAGTCTGTATGTTTTAAGCAAGCAACAGGAAGACTGATATGGATCTTGCTGAAGGAGGAAATAGAGAGGTAAGATCCCTTCCTCTCTGTTATCTGCTCCCTTACCCCAGGGCCCACCTCAGCAGCCCATCTCCCAGCAGCCTCCACCTTCTTCCCTACTCTGTTTTACCCTAGTGGAATGCTGGGAGGCCACATGTGGGTGTGAGGAAGGTGAGTGTATCAGTCCTCCTCACCACACAGACTCGCGGAACACAGAACACCAGTGTCCTAGCTTGCTTGCTCCTGACTGGAGGAAGGACTTGCAGCAGCTGATTCCATGAGGGCCATGAATATTCCCACTATCACCTGGTGTCTTTCTCAGAGTTATTACTGTTCCTGTTACCATCGCCTGCTCCCCACCACCTCTGACTGACTAGCGTGCTGTGTGGTGTTTAGTGTGTTTTACAGACCTCACTTCACTAGGTGAGGTGACATTGACCCTTCAGCCTGGTCAAAGCGGGACTGGTCTCACACTATATGGTCTCACAAATGAGACCACTAAGGCTCAGAGGTAGTAAGGAAAGTGTTGGCAATGAGACAGCTCCCAGGTGGCAATGCCTGAATGAGGCCCCCAGGCCGCACCCCTCCACTGGCCCCAGTCCTCAGCAGAGTTGCATTGTAGGATCTCCTGGGAACCCCGAGAACCCCCTGAGGTGGAGCCCAGGCAGGCACCTATTGGAAATTCTCTTCATGGTTCTCACATGCAGTCCTTGTAGACTTAGCCAGTGTGGCCACCTTACTCGCCCTGCTGGCTGTTAAGCCACTTGCTTTTACTGAAAAATACTGCCCCGTCTCCTTGACCACAGGCTCGCTGAAGTAACCAGATAGGTTTTCCAAAAGAACAATGGCAAATAGGGAAAAAAAACACCTCCTTCTTCCTGACCCCACCTCACCCCTGCTGCCTCCCACCCTCCCAAAGTAGCAGGTGTGGCCTCCAAAGGCTGGACACCGTAACCCCTATCTACTTTCTGGGCTTTCCAAGACTGCTGGAGAAAGAAAGCAAAATGAGTATTTTGTCCTTTTAAACAACCCGTGACCACTCAGATCAAATTACAGAAGACAGAAAGACTTGGAGGAGGAGGAGCAGGAGCAGGAGGAGGAAGAGGAGGAGAAGGAAGGGGCCTAGCCCAGAGCATCCGGTGTGTTTGCATAAAAGTATTTTTCTTTGAAGTAGGAGCTGTCTCACATGGGAACATCCTTCTTTCTACCTCAGGGATGGGGTGCAGCCCCAGGCATCTATACACTCACACCCCCTCTCACCAACTCACAAACACACTTACCAACTCTTAGACTAACACTTAAATACTCACACTCCCTCAGACATACACACTCCTTCACACACATATACTCACATGCTTGCACACATACTCGCACTCAACTCTGACATTCACACTCAACAACTCACATTCTCACACACTCACACTCCCTCACATACCCTCTGAAACCTCAGGCACCCAGTTGCCCTTTCTTCTTGCCACCTCTCATCTTTGTTCAAGTGTTTCCCTCAGTGGGGCTGCTTTATGAAACCTCCTCAGGTTCTAACTAGAACCAGTTTTGCAAACTTGGCATCTGATCCAGAGTAACTAGGTGGCCCTAAGCAGCATTTCACTTTGATTTGTTTTCAACCCTTCTTTGGAAATGGAGATATTTCCTTTAACTCCAGGTGTGTGCTTTCGGGTGAGATTTCCCTGTCTGCCCCTGCAGCAAGGTTTACAGTGTGACTCACTCAACCCGATCTTTGCATTGGTGCCTTTAGTGAGTTGTGCTTGTGGTGGTAAGAGGGTGTGACCAGGAGATCATCCCTTGGGGATCTGAGCTCAGGACCATGCTAGGGTTCCAAGTCCCCTGAAGTAAGTCCCAGGTGACTGGGCTCCCTGTATGCTCATCTAGAAATTCCCTCGCTGCCTAAATTCTGGGGAATGAGCACAGCAGTGTGTGGACTTATCGTAAATTCTCATCTTAAAAAGATTTTTGTGGATCTCTCTTAAATCTCACTCTGACATTTCATCGCTTATCCTGGAGGGTATTTCTCACATGTTTCAGTGAGCAAGTCATTGCTCTTTGTAGTCTCTCACTCTTGGGAGATACTAGAAAATGCATCAATGAAAGCCACATGGAAAGGAGCCTCCTCCAGGAAAGAGGAAATTCAGTGGGTCTCAGAGCTTCTGTTTTACGGATATAATCATTCAATTATTGCCTAATATTTGCCGGTGATTCTTCTGTCCAAAGAATGGATGGGGCAGCTACTAACATGCTGGAGAGAGAGAGCTGCCCTCAATAAGCCTGTGCTCCATTGAGGCCCAGAGATATGTCCAGCAGGACTCCAGAATGGGGTTTCCCAAAGGACACAGAGGAAGGGGCTCTTGATGTGGAAGCTGAGGCCCAGGTGACCAGGAATGCATCCTAGGAGGTGGCCCTGCTCAGGCAGAGGTGGGACTGTACAGGGATTATTTGTGACTCCATCTAAGGAGCAGATGAATTAAGGGTAGGTTTCAACTGGGGGCAAAACACATGAATATACAGCTCAAGCAGAAAAGCTCTCAACTACCTGCCTGGGCTGTCTGTGGTGGTACCTGAAGGCCAGGAGACTGATGGAGAGAGTCTGGGGCACAGGGAGCAGGTGAGAACTTGGGGGTGAGTAAGCTCCTAGCACACGGGTTAAAGCACAGAGCACCCAGAATGGGTGGTGAGGTTAGAGGAAGAGAAGGGGTCCTTTCTGTTGGATTTTAGGGAGAGAGACCTGCCCACATGTGTGAGCCGTAGACAAGAGTGCAGAGGCAGGAAAGAGGGTGATTGTTGGAGTAGGTCTTGAAGGAGGCAGGGAGCTTTGAAAGAGAGACTGTACTTTCTTCTATATAAGCACATTTCATTCTAGAATGGTTTCAGATTTGCAGAAAAATGATAAAGATTGTAGTCCAAGGGATTTATCTCTACTCCTCACTGGTTCCGCTATTAACATCTTATGTTGCTATCTTACATCTGTCACCATCAAGACACCAACATGGGCTCATTACTGTGAACTAAACTGGGCACCCCTGGCTTTGCTCCACCCCTGGGCCCTATCTGCACCACAGGCATGTGGTGTCTGCTTCATCACTCTAGTCTGTGACCATATCTGTCTTTCCTCGTTGCTCGTGACCTTGATGCTTTGAGAAATACTCAACAGGTATTTTGTAGAATTTTATAGAATGTCCATCTTCTTTTTTTTAACACTATTCATTTATTTATGTTTTTATAGTTTATTTATATATATTTCACATCAATTTAATCTCCATTTAATCTCCAGGGGTCACCCACCACCTCCCCTCCCTGACCACTCCTGCTGGTCCCCACCCTCCCATTGTGTATTTTCATTTGGTTGTCCATATATTAGTGAAACCATTCGGTTTCTGCCTTTTTCTTTCTGACTCGTTTCTGCTAGTATGATTTCTTCTAGGTACATCCAAGTTTCAATAAATTCATCAAATTTGTCATTTTTAATTGATGAGTAATACTCCATTGTGTATATATACCACATCTTTTTCATCCATTCATCTAAAATGACCATCTTCTAAGAAAAAAATGAGTATGCATGAAGAAATTGGGGGAAAAAAAAAAAACAGTGGGGCAAGCTATCCTTCCTCTCCCTGCACCATTTCAAGCCCAGAGATCAAGTTTTTCCCAGCAAAGCCAGCTCACCTCCCTTTGGTTTTAACTAGAGATGAAACAAGATTAACCGCCCAGGCTGGGAGCAGAAGGTTGGGCTTCTTACTGCTCTCTCTGCCAGACCAGGGGGTGATCAAAGGCAGGTTACTGTCCATGTTCAAGGGCCCTATGAGCTGCGGGTCATTTCACTGAGCACCTGCAGCAAACCCTCCAGGGTCCTGTGAGGGTGGGCAAGGGCAAGGAGATGGCAGCCGTGGCAGCAGCACAATGGAGTCCTTGCCATGTGTCAGTTAACAGCCTGAGGGGCCCATCCACACCTTGGCCTCCCAGGCCCCTGTTTTCTTGTTTTATGGAGTCCCTTAATAATTGGCTTGGAACTCATGCTTCAAGGTTAAAGTCTCTCTGTGGTTGTTGCCAGTTCCCATTTTGTCTTCCCTGTGTTCAGCTGGCTGAGGGAGAGAGTCCAGGGGAGGGGCTAGGCATCCCCTGTATGCCACGCCAACATGGGGTTCTCCTGAGAAGGCGCTTCCTAGGCAGTGCTGCCTGCACAGCTCTGGGAGCCAGGATTAGGTGGTGCCAGTCACACACCTTCATGGTTGGTGACCCCAGCCAGCTGCAGCAGTTTCTCCAATAGCGGTACAAAAAATGGGGCAGCATCACCCCAGGCCAAATACCTCAGTAGTTCAGTAAGCAGAGGCAGCAGGCCTCATTGCTCTGATTTTCGTGAACACCCTGCTCCCAGCCTGCCCCATGCTGCCCTTCCCTCTGGATTTCTTGAACCTTCCTCCTTTCCTGTGTCTAGTCTTGTCCTTGACCCAGCTGAGACCTCAGGCTGTCCCCTTGTGGTTCCAGTTCTCTAACCTAGTGCCCTCCTTGCCACCTGTGTTTACAGGTAAGAGAAATGACAGGACTTCTCCACACAGGAACTGAGTGACCCCTGAAAGTACAGAAGGCAGAGGTCTTGCCATTGGAAGTTGGCTTTGGGTGCCTGTCATCCCAGCGTGGCCTCCTTCCCATGGAAGCCAAACTCCTGTGCAGGAGAAGCTTCTGAGCAAAGTGTCCGCTTTCAGTTTTCTTCGAAAGCTTATTCTTAGGGATGGGTGTTTTTTATTTTTGTCATGCTAACGCACTTAGGAGTTCCCCTGACAGAGTAAGTGGTGGGTGAATAACTTTATCAACAGGGGCGATAAGATGAGTTGAGGTTAATTCTGTGATAAGCCTCAACTTATTGCAGAGAGGGCAGTGAAGGACACTGGCTCTCTTGGTCCCAGGTGCTATCAGCAATAGCAGCCCTGAGATAAGGGTGAGCAGGAGGCTGGACCCAGGAGAAGGTGTGTTGCTAAGTGCTGACTAAGACTTAGACTTACCTGCTACCAGCTCTAGGGTTTTCAAGTTAACACTTTCAATCCCAGAAGGAGGCCAATAGCCTCAGTCTGTCTGCCATCTTCTAAGACTCTGATTGGGCCTACATGGATTAGGCAGCGAGGGAAAGTACAAGACCCCCTCACAGTTGGGTGGGGCCTGTCCACCCACCTGTTCAGAGTCTAGCACCCAGTGTACTGGGACATACCAGCCCCAGGTACCCCCAACCAACAGCCATGCTCCTGAGTTGGGAACACCCAATCTGAACCAGTGCCAAGGCTCCCAGACTGGGGAAAGGGGACGCTCTTACTTCTGCCCTGTAAGCCAGGCTCTGCTGGCCTTGCATTAGGCCAGGGAGACCCTCATTCTCTAGGTTGTCTTTAACTCTGGGATTTCAACTCCTTCAAATCTGGCATCCATGTATTTTTCTTTTTGCATTGACAACCGCAGGGCCCTTAGCATTGTGTCATTCTTACCAAGTGTTGGTGTGGCTTTACCTGAGAGGTTTGGGAAGTCACTGAATCACTCCACCAGGGCCACACATGCAGGGCCAGTGACTAGAAACTGACACAGCCGTTCTCACAAAGACCACTGGGCACCTCCTATATGAGCTGTAGCTTCTAATGTAACCTTCAATGCATAATGTTTCAGCTTCTAATAAAATCTTTATGCTTTGGCCATACTTAAAAGGCACGGAAGGGGGCTGCAGCTCACTCTCCCTGATTTACAGGTGGGGAAACTGAAGCAATTGAACTCAAAGCCAGAAGGTCCACACCCTCACTCTGGAAACACCACAGCGAGTGTAGACAGATTTGACTCTAAGTTGAGGTCCTGGGTTGCCCTCTCCACAGCCACCAGCCTCCTCCTCAGTCACGGAGAAGTGAAGAGCAAAGAAGGAAAGAAAGAGAGGGCTGTCTACACTGGGACAGAAAACCAAGCTCCCTGAAAAGCAGGGCTCAGACATAGGCGCCTCTGTTAAGGAGGGTGGGCCAGTGAAACTTGGGCCTGGGCATTGGCCCAGAGCCCACCCTCTCAAGCGTCCAGCCAGCCCCTGCACTGCAGTCTGTGAATCACCTCCCAGTGAGCCCTGGTACCAGTGGCGAGGAGCTCAGCTGGTGCTGGGGGTGATGGGGCGGCAGGGGGTAGGAGCTTGGCAAGAAGCGCATCAGTTCATCAGTGCCAGGCCAGGAGTTGGCATTCAATTCTGTTCCTTATTAGGGAAAAACTGCCCTTAAGAGTCCAGCATCTCAGCTTGCCCACCTATAAAATGGGTCTGTTACCAAGTCATGGGATAGGAAGATGTTTTGGAAGTTTCTTGTCTGACGTTCATTGGGATCACTCATAGGAAGCATACACCCCAAATCTGGATTTGGGCTGGTGAAGAAGGAAAGGGACCAGCTGCAAATGACTTAGGGGACAATCTGCTGTGCCCTTGACTGGACAATGTGATTTGATAAGGAAGTCCTATTTCCTTCATTGGTACTTTGAGTGACTTTGACATTTTTCAGTGTATGATATATATACAGCTGAAACAATTAAGAAATGAATGTCCCTGTCACTACCACCCAAGTCATAAGGTAGAATATTGCCAGCTCCCTAGACCACCCCTCCAAGTCCTCTTCCCTAATCAGAAATCCCTTCCTCCCACTCACCACTTACTCACCTTTAAGACATATTGCTTTCTTTTTCCCCTTTATCATTTTATTCACTGTTAAAGAGAATAATAATTTTTAATATGTGGGATCATATTTTATGTGTTTTGTAGTTTTGCTTCTTTGGTTCAGGATCACGAGATGCACTCACAGGACTGCATAAAGCTACATTTTCACTTCCGCATAGTATTCTGTGTTTATAGGTATCCATTCCACTACTGTAGTATGGAATGGTTTATTCCCAACTGGCAAGTGCATGGTGAAAAACAGGCACCAAGCAAGGCCCCAAAATCCTTTGGGAGTTTCACCCTTTGACACTACCCCCCTCCCCCCCCCTCGGCAGTCAGGATTAACGTTCTCATTCTGTATGTCTTACAGCTCGCTGGGATTGCAGTCCTCGCCATTGGCCTATGGCTTCGATTCGACTCTCAAACTAAGAGCATCTTCGAGCAAGAAAATAATCATTCCAGCTTCTACACAGGTGAGATGGGGAGACGAGGTGTTTCCTTTAAGGGCAGGGATTTCATGCTAATCCAGGAACTGAGCCTTAGGGAGACTTTGCCCAGACCGTACTGGTCAGCCACTTTCCAGCCATGCTGTGTGGAGTTGTGCCCATGAATTTGCATTTGACTGATGTGATTTCTTCTTCTCATGCTGACTAAGTCTGGCATTTTGACCATTTTCTACTGTGACTTTGGCTCTGCCAGAGCGGCTGCTGCTTTTGAGGGTTCCTCTGTTCTCATCCCTGGTCCTCTCAGCTTCATGTCTTTTTAGACTTTCGCATTCCCTTGACTCAAGCACTTTATCCTGGGGATTCACAACACCAGGAAGAAGAGAAGTGATATCCCCTAGTGTTCAGAGAGAGACTCTGAGGTCCAAAGACCCCCCCCCACCTCCCCAACCCCCGAAAGTACAGGCGCAGTGAATAGAGAGACTAGAAGAGACGCTAGCCATTCAGGCCCTGATGCTGGTGTAAATGCCTTGGTGTTTCATGTCCCTTGTTCCCCGAAGTGCTTTTGTTTCACAGCAGAGCTTTCCAGCCAGTTTAAATGAGCATAGACTTAGCAGGTTTCTTAGCTTGCACTCAAGCTCCTTGGCTCCTTTTCCATCTGTCCCTTCCATCCTGTCCCTTTCACGCTGTCTCATGTAAATGCCAAGACCTGTGGAAACAGGCAGTTCCCCGTTTCTGAATCAGCACACACACCTTGTGGGTGGCTCTCCTCTCTGCCTCGCTTGGGGATAAGGAAACATTTCATTTTCGAGAAACAAAAGAAACTCCCTATTTTTAGGATGATGCTATCCTGTCATCAGGCTCAAAGGCTAAGTGTGGTCACTTCCTTCCCACCCACCAAAGAAGTTATTTTTACAAAAAGACAGAAAACAGTCTGCAGTGGGTTATCACCCAGGCCTACAGGAAGAGCTCTGTGGCTAGTCTGCCGAGACGCCTGCCCAGCCCGCCTCTCAAAGGCCAGGCTGGAGGAACTGGACAATCACATGGTGCCATTGCTTCTTGGTGGTTGGGGTTTTCAGGGTGTGTCTCCCTATTGTCAGAAAGAAAATGAGAGGAAGAAAAATGCAGTGTATGTTTTTTTAAAACAACTGCACACAGTCTTAGGAAACAGGTTTCCATAGTACCTTTTCTTATTATAGCAACAGCTTTGGTGTGTGCGTGAGCCTGGAATGCCGCCCTGTAGAGCGGCAGCCATGGACAGGTGCTCAGGGGAGGCCTCAAGCCCCCAGGTCACATCACACCAGGAGCTTAGACCGACCCTTCCTCAGGAGAGGAATCTGGAAAAAGGTGACATTTGTCTCAGACGGTTGTCCTTAGTGAGGACCGGGTCTCCCCAGACTGTCTGCTGCTGCTGCCTGAAGGGTGCCTGGCCCCACCCGGCCTGGCAGATCCTGACCACCCAGCTTCCACCTTCTGTTATCTGGGACTTGGGCTCCTTCCGTTTATTTTTAGACGTGGAAAGCAAGGATTTCATTGATAAGTAGGTGGGATTGGGAGGAAGACAATCACTTACTGAGCTCATTCCCCTCAAGAATAGGGTTTGAACCCAGGTCTCTGAAAGCTCTGTGAAGTCATACAGGCCTCCCCAGCTAGGAACAGGAATTGCCTCTTCTGACTGAATGTCCCAGCTGGCAGGGCGGTTATTCCTGGCTTTTTGGTGTTTTTCACCCAAATTGTAGTCTGAGGAGAGACATCTCAAGGTCAGCAACCAGGCCAGCAAATGACCAAGGGACAGCCATGCAGAGTGGTAGGGAGGGGTGAGCACACATAGGAGTTAGAGTTGCCTCAAAAAATTCAGGCCCCCCAAGTCATTGCAGGGCCCCCCTGAAGAGCAATGGTGCTACTAAGGTGACCGGGAGGGTGATATAACACACACTCCCAAGGAGGCATAGCTAGGGGCCAGTAGCCACTGTCCCCTTAGCTTCAGCAGAACTGGACCCTTAGTGGCTGAAACCTCTTCCTGGGAAAGAGCTGAGCTTGGAAGACTTTGTTCCATTTGCAGAAACCCAGGAACTTGAGGCTTAGGCAAACAACACTAAAGTTTCAGTTAGCTAAGTGACCACTTGGGTCTGGCTGGACCCAGCACTTGAATGAGCACTTTGGGAAACTAAATAATTGTCATGCAGGGGTTTCATTCTTGTGGCCCCTCCTTTTTCCTTGAGCTCCAGTCTTGGCATTAACCCATAACCTTCTTTCAGCTCTACCCTGATCAGTCCAGCATGTCAATATCAGGAAGTGACTGTCCTCTGCCCAAGGGCACTAGTCCTCTGTGAGGCAACTCCCCAAACAGCCTGACCTGTACAGCTGCAGCCCCAGAAAACCTGAAAGACCCAGGGCAGGACCACTGCTTTCAGAGAAAGAATTCCCAGTTAGGCGGAGACTGAAGTGGTACAAAAATACTTTCCAACATTCAGAACAGCGTGTAGTGAGTCCAGAACAGCTGACGGCCTTATATGGGCCTTCTCTCTAATTCAGGCCCTGGGAGATACAGCCTGTCAGCAGTGTCCATAATCCCAGGCTGCAGACAGGCTGGGGAACTTCATTTTCTTGGCCCAAGGCCAGCAGTCCTTCTTAACTCCTCGGTGCCCTTTCAGAGCCAGAGCCACTGAATGCGGCACCTGGGGGCTTCGGATGTCTGACCCTTTCTCTGGTGAGGTGCCCAGTGAGTTCTGGGAAGTGTGGCCTTAGTGAACTGCCTTCCTGGTTCCCATGCTTGTTTCCTCACTGTGTCTCCTGCTCCCTGGGAAACTGGTGGAGCTCACACCCACACCTCTCCGCACCAGGCATGTAAAGCCCACTGTGGTGCTTACTCATGAGGACAACCATCACAGGACACAGAGTTACCAAGAAAGCACTGGCAGGCAGAGTTCAGGTCCTTTTGAATCCCTGATTCAGTTATTGGAGATAGTAAACTGTTCTGAGCAAGTGGAGGCCCAGAAGTTTGACCAGGTTTTATTCACACAAACGGGAGTGGCCAGTACTGTTTGCCGGTTGGGGGTGGGGCATGGACCAGAGGCTGATATGTCCACCCCCCAGCTGAGATAGAGCACCCCGATAAACAGGTGAGCAGGAATGCCTCATTTCTTGCATAAAAGACTCACTGGCTTATCCTGCTGCTACACCAGAGACTTTTCTTTTTTGGACTTGGCTTATAATGTCAGTCTGAAAAGGGTAAAATAAACAGCCCTTAAGCAAATTAATACAGTAATCTTAGAGAAGGCCCCGTGACGAATTACTTTTTCCATGAGTCAGACAGAAAGCTAACATTCACTCGGTTATAAAGGGGAACGCTTTGTCATTTATCATCCCAGCCCTTTGCTAAGAAGCCAGAATGTCAGCTAGGAGGGGCCTTTGCAAAGGGAAGCCCTAGATGGCCCCTTTAGGTAGCAGCCCAACCCCTGCATGGTTCCATGATTTCCAGGGGGGCTGCTTCCAGGTGAGCCCCCCACCCACCCATAGCTTCACGGCTGTTGCTAAAATCCCTATAAGCAGCTGCCAGGGAAATGCTTGCCTTTTTCCCCTGCTGGAAAGTGAAGCCGAGAGACGCCCAGATCTGCAGCTGTCCAAGCAAGATTTAAAGCCAGCAAGATCCTTTGTCCTCAAACCTTGTCTGCTGAGTGAATATTTAATACTAGCCGAGAGGCCCATTAAGGAGAATGTTCTCTGCCTGGGAAGTACTTTTACCTTTAGCAGCTTGCTTTTGCTGCTGACCCCGTCCCTGAGTTCTGCCACGGGTGCTAGAGCTTATGAACTGCAATCTGAGCTTAGAGAAAGCATGTCTGTCTGTTCTTTCCCACTCAATTCTATTTCGTGTGCTTGTAAATCCTTTTGATATCTTCTAATACTCCCGATTTATTCAGCCCCTGCTCTGGTGCTCAGACATTTTACTGCCTCAGTTCAGCCCTGAGGGAGGTGACTCCCCAGCCCCCTACCCCCTTACCCCACATGCCCATGCATGGGGCTGCACTGCCGCCTCAAGTCCGGCCGTGTCCTGTGGTATTGTGCGGCCTAGAAGGATGGGGCCTGCCTGGAGGACAAGCTGCATTTGTCCCCTTGCCCATTCTGGGCTGGGCGTG